>CM035433.1:76230881-76245881 GCA_020310875.1 Ceratopteris richardii
ATCTTTCCATCCACGACTAACAAATGTTAGATAATCTGTAGTCCTTGAATCACTTCTCAATCTCTAAACAAAAGCTTAGATATCTTGTCAACAGTAAAGTGAGTATCGGAGCCTCCTAAGAGGAAGACTTATTTCATCTTAATTTCTCAAAACAGAAGATTACGAATGATTGCAAAACAAAACAAATTAAAAAAACCACAAAATGCAAGGTATTGCATAAACAATTCTTTTAAATCGAATAACTCTGCTCATTATATTTCCTACATGTAGAATCTTTGTTTTTAGAGTGATGTGATATCACGAATGAATATTCACATCAATCTTCCACATAGAACAAACACTTTGCAGCGTTTTGATGAGTGATTGGAGAAAGGATGAGAAACGAATTTCATGCTTGGTTGCCATAACTTTATAGATTCAGAATAGTACGCCATCACGCAAAAAAAGAAAAATCCCAAATGCTAGCCTTTAATACTCATTCTCGTAGCATAAGAGAAAAGTAGTACGCTGAGAGGAAATATGCGATAGAACTATGAAAGTTCATAATAAAAAACAGGGTCACCATAAAAAAACAATGCACAGAAAAAAAATCATTCATGTACAAATATTTCCATAAGAACCTCACAAATTACTGATCAAGTTTACCTCTGAACAAAAGTCATTCATCAAAACAGTCGATAGTTAAAGTTGGTCCTCCGGAGATATTCCATTGATAATTACCATACTGCTCCTCCATTTTTGCACTCCAAACGATGAAGAAGCCTTCCTAGGCGCGACATGTTACAGACAGTATCTCTTTTATGGTAGCTTCTCTGCAAATCTGTCCCCCTCCTTGGTATTTTCCAGCCGATCGTTCCAAAGAGCTCTTTCAGTACAAGCTTCCCTCTAACGGATTCTAAATCTTTATATACTTGCTCTATCTTTATATGAGGAGCAATGGCAAACTTTGGCTGCTACCTTCGGGCATGCTTTCTTTGGAGCTACAAGCAGAAGCATACTGTCATTTTGTAAGTATGGTACACAGACCCTTCGGACTCTTGTTCACACGGAGAGGTAAGAACTCATCATAGAAAACTGAACTGAACCAATACCATGGTGACAATTCTATGTCCTGCCAACAAGTAGCACCTGGGAGACACATGCCCAATGTCCGCACAGATACGATATGGCATGAATTCGTTCTTCCACCCAGAGATGATTGAAGACCATCATAGGCACATCAGGTGGCATCTCTGCTTAGCAACGTTACTCATTTTTCCCAATCCTTTCACTATCAGTAGCGCTTTTCCCTTTCGCCCTTCCTTCAGGATCCACGAGTTCTCATGAGCAATCGTCACTGTACTCTAGACTACAGTAGTCTTTATAGTTCTAGGAATGCTCTCCCTTAGAATCGAATCCTCTATTTGCAACCTCTGAACCACTTCATCTTCTCGTTAATACATGCTATCACATCTCGCAAAAGATATATGCTCTGTGTGTCCCCATCCTACTCCTAATCTCCGATGCCCTTCCCATAAAAACGGTATTGCCTTTTTTCCCGAAGCACGCAACAGAAGGACAGAACTCCGCGTTTCTACTCTTCCTATCTTTTTTTCTCGACACCTGCAGGTCACCCAAAAAGAAACCACATGCCTCCTTCTCTCTTCTGTTGCTCAGCAGACCTTCGATGAAGTGCCCAAGAACCCCTTCACAGCCCGCAGAAACCTCAGCAGCCTCCCCCTCGTGATGTGCTCTCTGCTTCCCGAAAAAAACCTCCCGTTCCCCCCTTCATTCTCCTCCTTAACGCCCCTCTTCTCTGCTCCTGTGTACAAAAAATGTCAATCACTGCTGATGAAGAAAAAAACAAAAGTCCCTCGCTTCTTTATGGAGAGCCTTCCTCAAAAAAACTATGAGCCAAAAAACTGTTACGCGATTGTTATGGCCTGCGTCTGACAGAGGACCACAACTCACTGCCATTTCCCCCTTTTCTGTTTCTTTTTCAGAACAACAGAAAGGAACGATAAAGCTGCTTGCTCCAACAAGGTCTAGAGATGTGCTCCTCAGATAGCCTAATGCCTTACAATTTGAATATGCTACATGATTGGCATCGTGTGGTATACACATGCCGATTTTCGCAACCATAAATCTCATGAGAACTGTAGAAAAAAATCGACAGCAAGAAACTTCCTCCCCAGTAAAAGGTGAAGAGATAGCTCATCATGTAAATAACCAACAATAGAATTGATTTCATAAACATGTAAGGATGCACCCTTGAATTCACCTTCATCGTTCTGAAATGATTTTCCACACGGCTTTTAAGTGTACGAAAAAATCTTCTTCTCCTGAATTTTTGTAATGGACAGAACAAACATCTGTATACGGACTCTCTCCTAGTTTTAGGGAGCCTATGCAATATCTATCAAGTAATCTCCTTCAATCCCCAATTTGCTCATTCCTCCACCATTCTTCAATGCAGTCACCACTCCATCACATCTTCAATATATTCTGCAATCTGAACATGCTCTCTGACCAAGAAGTCATTGGGTAGCCTCAAATACTTCCCATCAATCATCTAATTACTCTTCAAGTACCTAAAATAAGAATTATTTTCCTGCCAACTAGATCCACATTAGTGCATAAAAACCAACCATTTTCTGAGCTAACATACTCCCCTCTTCTTATTTGCGAAGTCGTCCTCGACAAGCCATTCTTGCTGCAATAAAATCCAAACAACCATGAACATGTCAATTTACAATTGGTTCGCATACCTTTTCATCAAGCCATCATTCCAAGTGGACCTGCACTCATTGAAGTTATTAGTGCTAAAAATCACTCATGAATACATACAAATCAGTCACTTCCAAAATGATCCCAGAGCATGCACATATATGCAATTCCCCTTCAACCATGCATCAATTTGCTCATGCATTCCATTATGAAATTAGTCTCAACCAAAATATCACATGCATACCTTTCCATGTTTTACACATTCAACTGTCATTGCGAAAAAAACAGAAATGGAAATACCAAAATGAACAACAACAACTGAAATGAATCCAACAGGAGATGCAACATACCCAAAATGCATACCCCATTATTGCACCTACCATTCGCTATGTACAATTATTCCATGACTAGACACTCTTGAAGAATCCCCATCGTCGTCCTACAAAAGCCATCGAGACTCGAGTACAAGTCAAGACCTACATAAAAAAAACCTGGAGTGTCCCTCACACTGGAAAACCCTCGGATAGAGCACACAAGTTATAAAGCAAGACCGTTGCATTACCTCGCTAAAGCCTCATCCATAAGTACATATAGAGTCTCCGTGCCTTCAAGAATGTTGATTCAAAGTGAGCTGATCTGTCACAAGCCATCACATACCAATCACACAAGCAAATAACGTTCCCTTCCAGGCGACCATCGCCCTCTCCTCTCTCTCTCTCCCCCTCAGGAGTGGGGAATAATTTCATAGGTAGATTTTATTTATATTCACACGTTGGCCTATGTTGTCACTGGATGCGATTCGTGGACCTGACCACCCGATCAGATTGATTCCACCCATCTACCAATGCAATGCAGCGCACAACACACAAACACACAATGATAACACATAACATATATCAGCTAGCCCATAACGAAGCTGGATACGTGTTAGCCCACAATTTGGTTGATTTTTATGCACTAATATGTTTATATTTGGCAGGAAAATATTGTTTGATTGCAGGTACTTGCAGAGTTAATCAATTGGATGAAAGGAGATTGCACTCATGTCTACAAAACTTCTGCTTGGAAATGATGTATTGGTTGCAAATGCACTTATCTCTATGTATGGCAAGTGTGGTCTAATGGATGATGCAAGGATGAACTACATGGATGCAGACAACCAGCAAGGCAGGAAGCAAAAGTGGACAGCAATACAACTAGTGATATGACCATCCACAAGTAGTGGACAACCATGTGCAAAGGTTATACAAATGAATATCGAAGAGACAGTTCGGAAACAGATTGTTCGAGAATTAAAAATAAATAAAGGACTTCAGAATGATTATGTAGTTATTTGCTATCATGCTTGACAACAATGGAATCATCTCCATTCTCTTGGAGTATATGGATGGTGGGTCTCTTGCAGATGTCTTAAAATGTTGCAAGACAATACCAGAGCATCTTTTGGCAGTTGTATGTAGACAGGTTCTGAAGGGTTTGTTATATTTGCATCAAGAAAGGCATGTTATTCATCGAGATCTGAAGCCCTCAAATCTTCTTGTTAATCACAAAGGAGAGGTTAAAATTACAGATTTTGGTGTTAGTGCTGTTTTGACAAGTACTGCAGGTCAACGAGATACCTTCATAGGCACATACAAATACATGTCGCCAGAACGAGTGAGTGGAGACACACACAGTTATGATAGTGATGTGTGGAGTTTGGGGCTTGTTTTGCTGGAGTGTGCTTTGGGATATTTTCCGTATGTACCAGCTGAAGGAAATGAAGGTTGGCAAAAATTTTTATGAGCTTTTGGACGTGGAGGGCACCTCGAAAGGGCTGCCACAAGATAAGAAGGGGGATGGGAATTTTATTCCTCTGACGAGCAAACGGAAAAAAGGGGGGGGGGGGTTCTCTCTCTCTCTCTCTCTCTCTCTCTCTCTCTCTCTCTCTCTCTCTCTCTCTCGCACATGGCGGCGCCGACCGGTGAGCGAGAGGTAGCAGAGAGCTGTGTAGAGTGGGTGAGTATGGAGACGGTGGAAGCATATTGTCGAAGGCTGCATCCTACTAAGCCCGAACTTGCAGGTCGTCGCATCGAAGCAATTGGTTATCAGGTCGGCCTGCAACTTGCTGAAAGGTTTTCCTCGCTTCTTATTCGTCTCAACGGAAGCGTGATTTTCTGAGCACGCGCGCTTCTTTTATAATGAAAGAGTTTAGAGTGACATAGAGAAGTTCATTTGGAGGAAAATGTCAGGTACACAAAGGAGCGGCCAAGGTTTACCGACCATTTGGAAGCAATCAAATTTATTTGCAAAGATTTCTGGGTTGAAATATTCAAGAAGCAAGTGGATAACTTGAAAACAAATCATAGGGGTGTATTTGTGCTGCAAGATAATCAGTTTCGTTGGTTGACACACATATCTTTGGATTCTCCTCTGTACAATGGAGACAGAGTTACTCTTGAGACTTCTCTTTCAAATAATGCTGTAATGGCTGCTAGAGCTGCTGGTCAATATTTATATTTCCCATGTGGGCTGATACGCGGTGCATTGACCAATCTTGGAGTCCCTTGCGATGTGTCTGCTGAAGTTGCAAATCTTCCTGCCTGTTCATTCATCATTCGTATCAAAGCTTAAATTGGGACTGAAACAGATGCTATATATGACTTCCATGACACCTGTCGCAAAGGGCAATGTTGCTGCAGGAGAGGGAGCTGTTTTCATGTTATTAACTTTGAAGCAGTAGTATCATATTCATTGGATTTGTGTTCTTATGGATTCCCTGTGTATGTTAGGTCTTCTCCCCATGTTAACCTGGGCCATCTCATTATAGTAATCTTTGGCTTGAGTTAAATAGTATTTGTTGAAAACTCTTTTATCTTCTCAAAGTTTATATCATGTTGCATCCATGTCTCATTGCAATCTTGTGGTGCTTTGGACGGATCAGTATATTCTGATGCATGAAGCATTTGTAATAACACGATTTCTTCTGGATGCCTTGCATGCGAGTACACACCCTTAAATATCCATAGGTAATGATTTAGCACACAGATGGGAGTGATTCTTGATTTGTGTGTTTCTAACCTCGGTAGATGCGAAGTGAACGCTGAGTAAATCAATGTCAATGGTTTGGTTTTCTATATGCTTGTCAATCAGTGTGACTTTACATTCTGGTCTGCATGCGAACCCTAGGGTATGTTGTGATGTTCTGATCTGTGATGATGGGCTCCGCTATCAATAGTGCCACTAGATTCTACGCATAACACTCTAGGCATGAGCTCCATAGAGGGCACACGGGCTGTAATGATCTGTGTAGATGATTACATGCGGGAGTGTATGTGTTTGCAAGGGTGGGCACGGGAGTAAGAGAATTGGGAAGGATTTAGGGGAGGTGTGAAGAAAAGCAAGAGAGAGAGAAAGAGAAAGGTCAAAAGGAGATATGTGTGTATGTGTGTGAGTATCTGCATGTGAAGGGAGTGCGAGAGTAAAAGGGGGACGAGAGGGCATGGGAGAAGAGAAAAGTGTGAGTGTGTGCATCGAGTGTAAAAAGCGAGAGTGAGGTAGGAAGGGAAAGCGAAAGGAAAGATTGGTTGGTGGGAAGGTCATTGTGTGTGCATGTGTGGGAGAGTATATGAGGAAGTGAATGCACGTAGGTTTGGGCTTATATGGACAAGGAGGTAGAAGATGTAGTGTACATAGGGATGTGCATGAGTGAAAAGGATCTTGGAAGAGCAAGCGTGCATAAGTACGAGTGTGTACGAGATAGTGTGTGAGGGAGCGAAATTACATATTGAAGATATAATCACGACCTTCAAGCAATACAACTCGACTGACTTCCAGGAGTTTGGGAAGAACATATATGTATCTTCCCCATGAGCGTTAGAGCCCTTTCATTTGGTGCGTTTGCCGGGAACCATACGAGCTAGTGCATAGCCATAAGAAGAATCCATTGCGAGATCATTGTGGGTTCCAAATAATCCAAGTGGACCAATTCCACGGGGTTTGAGCAAAATAAGGACTTGAATAAGCATTTTTTTCATGGGCATTAGGACTTAACAATACGGCTCGTGGTCGTGACTACCCAGCCACGATGGCTCCACCTACCTACCAACCCGTTATGGCGCGTAGCTAAGACATAAACATATACATCCCAAGCCTATGGCGAAACTAGCTGCAGCTCGTGGTCCTAACCACCCGGCTAGGATAAATCCACCCACCTACTAGCCCACCATAGCGCATTGGTACGATCACAGCAACACAATTTTTTCTTTTCCTTTCTTTTTTTTTTTTCATAGTTAATTAATTTACCCAAGTCCTGAGAATTAGGGAGAGGAAGAAAGGGATCTTTCCCCACTTTTCCCACACATGCATGCAAACATATACACTCTAGCCTTTGACAGATCAACCACCTCTTCACTCCATTCTCTCAATTACAGACACTACATATGTATTCATCGATTTGACTTTTCACTAGGTAACTACAGCCGGCTATGCCTTGGTCCCTCGTATACCTATCCTTAGGTGCTCCAGAATGTGGGTCTCCAGGATGTCTCATGTAGCCTCACATCATACTCGCATCCCAACGACTTCCCTAGGGCGAGTCAGGCTTAACTTCAGGAGCTCCGTCATCACTTCCTATCGTCAACACATCTGCCCAAGCCCAAGTGATATCGTTTTCTTCGTTAGGCATTTCCCTCGAAGGGTCAAAATAGTAATATCGATCCCCCGCCCATCCTACATGTCGGGTCAGGTATTCCTCAAAACACTCAATATAAAACATAACATCCAAAGCCTGGTTTATGAAGCATACCAGCCAGTGCGCTTCCTCCACATCATATTCCGTCTCAAAGTCGTCGACATCTATGTCCATGTGAGCGAATGTTTGGTCCGAGAAATATATCCTTAGCTCGTACAAATAGAGTTGAGTTATTTGATCTGCCATTTTGTTACTTAGCTCCTAACAGTCTCTGCGCAACACAAGAAAAATAATTAGAAGTCCAAAATTCTTGAGCTAGCAAGGAAGAATATTTATGACACACAAATCATAGCTTACATATGCGCATATATATATATATATATATATATATATATATATATATATATATATATATATATATATATATATATATATATATATATATATATATATATATATATATATATATATATAACTATACATCTATGTACAAGGAGTCTACTACGTCCTTCTGCTTGGATCTCGTCTGGCTTCTCCCGTCTTAATGTCACTTGAAATATGGTTTAACTCGAAGCGCGTTAACCTTCAGGAGCACATTCTTCTCCTAAATCTTGAATTTGCATGGAACCATTGGAGTTGAGTTCCACCACCTTAAACGGTCCTGCCCATCTTGTCTGTAACTTCCCCGGGAATTTATAATATTTACTATCATAGACTAGCACCAAATCCCCTTCTTGAATCACATAGGTCTTGAGATTCTTGTCATGCCTCTCCTTACGCCTTCTTTGAATAGCTTCTAGCCTTTGTTGTGCAATGAGCCTCTTTTCTTCTAGCTTGACCAGTTGTATGTACCTTTCCTTCAATGACTCTTCCTCTCCCATCCTGGCTTTAATGGCCACTCTTAGTGTCGGAACTTCTTTTTCAATGGGAAAGATGGCTTCCTCGCCATATACTAGGGAGAACGGAGTGCTCTTAGTCGTCACTCGGTAGGATGTTCGATATGCCCACAAGGCTTCCAAAAGTCTCTCATCCCAGTCTCTCCTATGCACAGCTACTGTCTTTGTCAGAATCTGTTCCAGCACCTTGTTGGTGACCTCCACTTGTCCATTCGCTCTCTGGTAATATGGAGTGCTTTTTCTATGTTTAATCTTATATAATTCCATTAACTCCTCGATCAATTCGTTGATAAAATGTGTTCCTCTATCCCTCACTATCTCCAACGGCATCCGAATCGAGTGATAATTTGTTCATACAAAAATTTAGCTACATCAACAGCTTGGTCAGTCTTCAGAGCTTTAGCCTCTACCCACTTGGTAACATAGTCAGTGCAGACCAAGATATACCTATTGGATCTACGTCTTGAGGGAGGATCAATAGGCCCCACAAAATCAATTCCCCACTTTTCAAAAGGCTTAAGAGCCAACACTGGCGTAAGAGGAGCAGCATGTGCTAACGTTGGTTTGCCCATTCTTTGGCATCTGTCGCATTTCTTACAGTATGTGTGAGAGTCTTTGAACAGCGTTGGCCACCAATACCCAGCCAATAAAATCTTTCTTGCCGTCAGTTCACCAGCAAAATGCCCACCGCAGGGTTCATCATGTAATGCTCTCAACACTAGGGTTGCTTCTTCTTCCTCGAGACACCTCCGATAAATGCTTTCATGTACAAAATATCGATAGAGCTGCCCACCAATGATGCTATGGTGCTTCGCCAATGCTAACAGCTTTTGCTTCTCTCTCTTGCTTGCTCCTGACGGATATTTAGTGGTGCACAAGAAGTTCACCAAGTCGGCATACCAAGGTACTTTAGCATCAACCTGGAATAGATGCCCATCAGGAGCATTGTCAGGCACACCAGAGATTGGCTCCTCATTAACAATTCGAGATAAATGGTCGGCCAATATATGCGCTTTGCCTGGTCTGGTTACCACTGTGAACTGAAATTCTTGGAGAAGTAGCATCCACCTCATCAATCGCCCTGATAACTCTGGTTTATTAATGATATACTTAAGGGCTTCATGATCCACATAAAAAGTGAAATGCTTTCCCATCAAGTAATGCCGATACTTGTTCACCGCAAAGACCATCGATAGGCATTCCTTCTCTGTAGTCGTATAGTTCCTCTCAGTGCTATTCAAGTTGCGACTTGCGTAATAAATAGGGTGGTCCAACTTCTTTTCATCGGCTTGGCATAGTACTGCTCCAACCGCAGTATGAGAAGCGTCGGTATGCACATGGAATTCTTTCGTCCAGTCGGGTGCTACCAAAATCGGTGCATTTATCAATCTCTCCTTGATCGAGTAGAATGCAACTTGACACTCTTCAGTCCATTGGTATTGTTGGTCTTTCCTCAAAAGATTCGTCAGTGGTGCCGCTATTGATGCAAAATTTAATATAAAACGTCGATAATAATTCGCATGGCCCAAGAATCCTCTGAGTTGCCGCAAGTTTTGAGGAGGTGGAAGTTGTCCGATCTTTTCCACTTTATCCTCGTCAACCGGGATCCCTTTTTCAGAAATAACATGTCCCAAAAGCAATCCTCTTCGTACTCCAAATGTACACTTTTCAGGATTTAATGCGATGCCTTTTTCGATGCTTCTTCTTAAAATCGCTTCGATCCTCTCCATCATGTTTTCATCGTTGCCTCTGATCGCAAAGTCATCGAGAAATATCTCCATCCAATCCTGCAAATAGTCTTGATATGCAGCTATCATTGCCCTCTAGAATGTGGCCGGTGCATTGCATAATCCAAATGGCATCACACGATATGCGTATGTGCCCCATTCCGTGGTGAAAGTAGTTTTTGATTGATCCTCTTCATGGATTTGGATCTGGTTGTACCCACTGAAACCATCCAAAAATGAGTACAATTTATGGCCAGCCACTCTGTCCAAGATTTGATCAGTAAACGACAAAGGGAAGTGATCCTTTTTTGTGCGCTCGTTCAACTTTCGATAATCTATGCAAATGTGGATTTTCTTATTTTTTTTCGGAACCACTACAATTGGTGATACCCATTCGCTGGATGCGATGGGATATATGAATCCTGCTTCCAATAACTTAGTCAATTCCAGCTTGATCAATTCTGAGTAGACTGGATTTGTCCGCCTAAGTCGTTGACATATTGGTCGGGTGCCTTCTTCCAAATCTATATAATGTTGGCAGATTCGGGGATAATTCCTCTCAGATCACTGTATGACCATGCAAAGGCCTTGCTGAAATTTTTGAGTGCCATTTTAATGCAATCTCGTACTCCACCCGGTAGCTTTGACCCCACACCCAAGAACTTTCCTGGAAAAACTTCCCATTTTTCCAACTGAGCTTCTCGCGAATATTCTTTATTCCTTGATGACACTATGATTGGAAAGTGTTCCCCGATCACGCGTGCATGGTTGGCCAGTAAATCATTGTTTTGTTTTGTTTCGATTGAACCTAATTTCTTTAATTCAGCTTTTGCAATGGCTTCCCGCACTTTAGTTTTACTTTCCGCTTCTCTGTTTGATTGTCAATTTCTCCTTAGAAGCTCTTCTTCTAGCATTCTAACCCTTTCTCTCAACTGTTGCACTTCCATTGTCGAAGCTAGCTCCAGTTTCAACTCTTCTTTTGAAGTTCCCTTCTCCAGGGATTGAGTAGCTTTATTTTCCTTTGCGTCTATACTCAACATGTAGCACTCAAATTCACTTGTATGTGTCAACCATCCCAGCAACTCCTGGTCTGAATCATCCTTGTAACATAGAGGATCTATGTACTCGCCCACTTTCGCATGTTGGAGGTTGGCCAATTGCAGGTTAAATCCATCCTGTAAAAGGTCCTTGGAAGTCTCCGTGCGCAGGGCAAATCTTACGCGTGCCATTTCTTGTCTAACCTTTTCCTTTGCTTTTTGCTCCCTTTCCTCAGCTGTTGTCGATTTCTTGCCGGTCAAGTTTGGAGACACTTGAAGTTGTATTCGATCAACCTTTGGTCCAATTGTGATAAATCCTGTGCGCCAATCGTGCACACATTCGGATTGCACCAGCCATGGCCGTCCAAGTAGGATCGAGAAGGTAGCCTCTGAGGTCCTTGGTCTTACTATCAGATAATCAACTTTAAACTCTAGACCTCCCACAACTGTACTTACATTCTTCAAAAGACCCGCAGGCTTCACTTGTGTTTGATCTGCCATTCTCAAGGACATGGGAGTTTCTTCCATGTGGTTGAGGCCCAAAGCTTTCATCATGAACTCAGTCATAAGGTTGACTGTGGCTCCACTATCTAGCTGAGCACCGGGGACTGCATATCCTTTAATCTCGACCGTCACAGCTGGAGCATTCGAATCAATTTGCGTCGTAATACTTTGAATGATCCCTTGGACATCTTTATCTTGTCTATTTTTATCTCGAGCTTTCCTCGGCTTCTTAATATATTCGTTGTAGAATTGTTTCCTATATGCAGGTGAACATTTCAGCAATGTGCCAATGTCTAGCGTGACTTCCGTGTCCGCGAGCAACTTTACAATATCCACTTCTTCCAAACTTTGTCTTTCCTTCCTACTCTTAGGAGCCTTCAATCTTTCAGGGAATGGTGCTATGCCTGGCACAAACTCCTTGGTCACTGGTGGAAGAATCTCTATCTCTTCCCCATCCTCAAACTCTTGCTGCTCATCAAATCCTCCAACTTGGTTTTCTACCTCTTCATGTTCGGGTATCTTCTCTTGGCTTGCTTTTTCGCTTTCGTCTTCTGGATGCTTCTTTAAATACTCTTGAGTCCTTGTGACTACTGCCACAGTTGGCTCTTTATGTGGTTTCTTGGCCTGGTAAGCATCTACAAAGTGCATTGACGAGCTAGAGCCTTCTTGAGGGTTCGGTGTCTTGAACACTACTCTGATCGTAGGAACGTGCTCTTGAGCTCTCGATGTGGAATGCATCTGAGTATCAACATAATTCGAGGACCCTACTGGTCCTTTTTCCTTGCCGGCGGCAGCTCTTTGTTTTGGACAATCTTCATCAAAGTGGCCCTCTCCACTACAGTACCTACATAGTGGGGTATAATCAATTGGTTTCTTTTCGTTTGGACATCTAGATTGAGTATGGCCAAAGCCATGGCATCTCCAACACTGGATTGGACCATCTCTTCTTTGATCACGTGCGGCTCCTCTTGGGTAGTCTCCTCCCTGACCTTGAGCACCATATCCATAAGTTGGTCTGTTTTCCCAACGAGATGTAGGTGGGACACTTTGAGCGGGCAATCCCGTGTAAGGTCTTTCTCTTGTATCTCCCAATTTCATGGTCCTCTCTTCATAGGCTCTCTTGTTGTAACATCGGTCCTCCGTGTGATTTGTTCTTCCACAAAAAGTGCAACGCATTCTTGGTGGTGATCTATCTGTGAATACCCTCGAGACTGTAGGGCATTCTGAAGCCAAATGGCCGTAACCATGGCACTTTCCACACCATGTGTTCAATCTAAACACTTGATTCGGGTTTGTAGTTACCTCGGGTGTTACTGTGTATGTTTCCTGGGTCATTGTGGCAGCTTTTATAGCTTGTGTGACCAACTCCAATATTCGTTCTTCAGTTAGCGCAGGCTTTACCTCGCCTGGCGTGCTAGTGGCAGCTACAAAAGCTGGGGTCATCAATGCGGGACTTCCTTGGCTAGGATCTTTCATCGGTATGTTTCCTGGGCCTCTCATTGGCTCGTATAAGAGCTCCATCTTCCTCTGTTGGCATAATTGTACTTCCTCCCAAAGCCTTGCTTGTTCCTTAGCATCTATTAAGGTTGCAGGTCTTGTCAGGCTGATATGCTGCTGCGCCGTAGGATCTCTCAATCCCGCAATGAATCTTCTCTTCAATGTCTCATCGTTCGGGGCATTCGCGCCCATCTTTCTTACCAACGTTTCCATTCTCTGAATGTAGTTATCGATGCTCTCATTGACTCCCTATCGCAAGTAATCCAATTGTTGTGCCAATCTATCTTGGAAGCCTTGTCGTCGAAACTTTGCCAAGAAGGCTTCCTTGAGCATTTGATAAGTTCCACACTCTTGTGGTGTCAGATTCCCATACCAATTGGTTGCCTCATCACGGAGAATAGCCGGAAAAATTCTCAACCTTTGACCCTGGTCAACTACCTCATTGGCCTCACAAGTAACGTCAAACAATTGGATAAAACTATCTGGATCCTCGTCCCAAGCACCTGAGAACTTGGTGAAGTCCCTCAAGTGAACCGAAATCCGCTGAGCCATGTCAAACAGAGGTGTGATGTCAATATCACTTCGATCCCAGAAATTTAGCACACGCGGCCTCAGGATCCCTCCTTCAAACTTCCGTACTTGATTCGCGACTCTCCTACAGGAGTACACGTTTTTTGCAGATTTCTTCGAGTTAGTCGACGTAGACTCACCTTGCAACTCCCACCTCTTCTTTTCTCTTTCAAGGGCTCTTCTCTGAGCGCGTTCCTCTCTTTGCGTTTGTGTTGCTCCTGAGGATGAGCTCCCCTCACTCATGTACTAGATCTGGAGTCCGCAAGCTCGGCCAACATGTGGCGCTAGGCGAACCTATGGCACTCTCTTATAGAGACGTGCCAAGCAAATTCCCGACAGACGCACCCAAAAATGATGGTTTTCGTAACCCAAGGGAAACTGCCTTACACACACCCATGTTTTGTTAAATTAGCTTGTGCTATGCCACTTTCTTTTACTCTTGAGTCCACAATTGCTCTCGAATATCACATATGTATATACCCGCTTCCACTCGCTTTCCCTTTGGTTCTTTTCTTTTCCCTTTTGCACATATGCACGCACACCCGCAATTCCCTCCCTTTCTTCACTCAATCCCCCCTCCTTTCACATTGGGTTCACCAGGTGTGTCGAGGAGTTCATGGAAAGGAGGTAGAGAGCATAGAAATGTCCTTACGATAGGCTAACTTTGCTTTTCTCTCTTTCTCTTTCTTTCTAGCACTCTTATTCTCACTCGTGCAAGCTTTTTCCCTTTCACTTTCACTTCTCGCCACAAGATGTGAAGTTTATTTTGCAATCAAGAGCAGTCCTAATTGTTGCACAAGGTAATCTTTCTCTTCCGAACTCTAACGGATTATCATTGGTCTCTTTTGCTCGTGCCAGATACCTTTAAACCCTCTCTATTCTTTTTGTTCGTCTCCACTTGCATCAGATGAAGGTCATCTACTCCCGCAAACACTGCCCGAGGAGACCATCAGCACTAGAAATGATTATGTCATATATCTCCATGTAGAAGAACCAAACCCAAGTCACCGTCATGTATTCATCAAATTAGGCTGCTATTGAGGCCTTCACATCTTTTTCCATCCACGACTAACAAATGTTAGATAATCTGTAGTCCTTGAATCACTTCTCAATCTCTAAACAAAAGCTTAGATATCTTGTCAACAGTAAAGTGAGTATCGGAGCCTCCTAAGAGGAAGACTTATTTCATCTTACATTTCTCAAAACAGAAGATTACGAATGATTGCAAAACAAAACAAATTAAAAAAACCACAAAATGCAAGGTATTGCATAAACAATTCTTTTAAATCGAATAACTCTGCTCATTATATTTCCTACATGTAGAATCTTTGTTTTTAGAGTGATGTGATATCACGAATGAATATTCACATCAATCTTCCACATAGAACAAA
>CM035433.1:76260881-76263381 GCA_020310875.1 Ceratopteris richardii
ACCTTCATGGAGTCCTTCTTGGGTACCAAGTCCCAAGTATCACTTTCCTTGAGAGCCTCCATTTCTTCATCCATTGCTTCCTTCCATTCTGGTTTAGTAATTGCTTCTTCAAATGTACCTGGTTCTTCATTCAAGAGATCCTTTGCAAGATATACAGAGTGCTTGGTTACAAGTGAAGTATCATACCCATACCTAATAGGTTTTTTCTTTTCTCTCTGAGATCTCCTCATAGCTTGAGTTGAGGATTCTGGATTATCTTCTAGTTGTTTCATCTTCATCTTCCCTTTGGATTTCCAAGCCTTGAACTCTTCAATGTTGATGGTGTCTTCATCATCTGAGCTTGTGTCCTCTTTCTGAATTGGTTCTTGCCTGATAAGTTTGGGAAAATCTTCTTCCATGTCATAAGGTAGACTAACCTTCCTGCATTCATTTTCATACCATGAATCATTCTCATCAAAGATGACATCTCTGCTTACCTTGAAGCCTTTGTTTGAGGGGTTATAGAACCTGTATCCCTTCTGATTCAAATCATAACCAATGAAGATACATTTTTCAGCTTTAGGATCTAGCTTTCCCCTTACCTGTGAGGGAATATGCACATATGCAACACACCCAAAGATTTTGCAATGATCCAGAGATGGTCTCTTACCATGCCAAGCCTCATAGGGTGTCATCCCATCAAGTGTCTTTGATGGCAACCTGTTAATTAAATATGTGGCAGTAGATACACTCTCTGCCCAAAGATAATTTGGCAATTTCTTTTCATTTAGCATAGACCTAGCTGTCTCTACAATGAGTCTATTCCTTCTCTCAGCTACCCCATTTTGTTCAGGTGAGTACCTTGTAGTAATCTCCCTCTTGATGCCTCTTTCCTGCAAGAAATCTTCAAAGTCATTGGAGAAGTATTCTCCACCACCATCTGACCTTAGTTTCTTCAAATGTCTACCTGTTTGATTTTCAACTAATGCAAGATACCTTTTGAAACAATTAAATACTTCATCTTTATGTTTCATGAAGTATAAGACAGTCCACCTGCTATAGTCATCAATGAAAGACACATAGTACCTTGATCCAGATATGGATGGCTCCTTGCTAGGTCCCCAAACATCTGTATGCACCAATTCCAGATAATCTTCATGCATAAAACCTTTCTTGGTATAGGGCAATCTGTGTGACTTACCAAATTGACAAGCCCCACACTTGTATATCATGTGTTGCTTGGATACATTAGGTATCCCAAGCACCCATTGATCCCTACTCATTTGCTTTAAGGTCCTCTCTCCAATGTGACCTAATCTCTTGTGCCAAATCTCCAATTCTGATAGTGTTTGATCCTTATAGTTGTACAAAGCAATACTCTTAGTGTCTTCAAGTTCAAAGGTAAACAATCTTCCTGATTTTTCTCCCTTGGCTATCCTCCTGAATCCATGTCTTGGATCCTCCACATATGCACCATGTTGTGTGAACTTGACCTGTAGACCTTTTTCCACAATCTGACCTACACTCATCAGATTCTTGGTGATTGTTGGAACATACAATACTCTGCTCAATAAATTCTGATTACCATCACTAGTTTTGACATTGCCTACTTTAACAACTGAATGTTTAGTGTCATCACCTGTCTGCACTTGATGCTTCCCTTTGGGTTCTTCCAAATCAGAAAGTAATGCAACATTTCCAGCTACATGATTAGAGCAACCTGAATCAATATAGAATAAGTGGTCATCATTGATACCTGACTTAGATGTCATGTTCATGATCAACAAGGAATCATCTTGCTCCTCTGCATAATTGTTGTAGTCTTTCCTATTTCTGTATCCACCTTGATAATTGCCATTGTGATTGTAGCTATTGTTGTAATTATTGTTATAGCCATGGTAGCCTTGAGATTGGTTGAATCTGCCTCTGCCTTGAGAGTATCCTCCTCTTTGGTGACCTCTTCCTCTTTGGCTCTTGTAGTTTTTGTAGCATTCATCTGTGGTATGGTTAGACAAGCCACAAATATTGCATGGAGATTGATTGTAGGGTCTCCCCCTACCTGACTTACCTCCTCTGCCTCTACCTCTTGAAGATCTACCTCTCCTTGCATAGTTTGCTTGGGAGGTAGAGCCTTCTTCATCAACCTTTTTATTTTTACCTTTGTCTTTTATCTTCTTATCAGTATAAAGGGCAGAGGGATTGTTACCTTTTGATTGCTCTCCATTCTTTGTGATCTTTGCTTCATGTGTAAAGAGTTGTCCAATCAGAGTTGTTAGATCAGGTGCTTGGATGTCCATGTATAAGTCCATTGCTGTGGTAAGCTCTCCCACTTGTCATCTGCCTTTAGTCCATTGATCACTTGTCTGACTATTTGCTCTTCCTCAATCTCTTCTCCAACACTTGCAAGTTGATCTGCAATGTCTTTGACTTTGGTAACAAAATCTGAGACAGATTGCTTTGATTGCTTCCTAAGAGTTGTAAACTCAACCCATAGCTGATTCTTTCTGGCCCTTGTGCTTGA
>CM035433.1:76285881-76290881 GCA_020310875.1 Ceratopteris richardii
CAAAAAACAAGAACCATAGGAACCTAGTCTTATTGATTTTTACCATTTATCTCATGTAAAAGTCTATATGGCTTTAACCACTCTTGTAAACTCACCTACTTGAGAAAGTCGTGGGAAAGTAGATGGATGATTGAGAGAATATCTCATTCACTTTTAGGTTCATGATTCTAGGAGATTAACTTGGATTTGAAATTCAAAATCTCATTCAACTCCTATAAAAAGTACAAGGAAAAAGTCGCGGGCATCTTCACTCCTCCCGAGGCAATTCTGAGTCAATCATTGAGGGTGTGTGAGCTACACCATAGCCTACACCTCTGAGTACCATTGGGCATCACATTACATGCCAATGGGAATGTACAATCATTAGATTTAATCAATATACATATATTCATAGTCTCTGTTTTCTCTGAGTGACTACCTCCAACTCTGTCAACTTCAAAGGAGCATATCTCAAGATCTACTGAACCAACTTGGATGATTCAAAGTGCATTGGATTCAGCTCAAAGTCTACTATACACCTACAAAGTTTCAAGGCCATTGGATCTACCATCACAGAGAAATCTCAGTCGGGGTGCTCACTGGTCGGTGACTGTAAGTTTCCTAAAAAATCGGGGGTACACCTTATTTTGCTAAAGTGATTTCTCTGAGTGTGGTTAATCATTTTCTTTCATTCCACTTGCAAATGGAAGCTTACTAAGCTAATTGAATATCACTAGAAGGAATTTTGCTAATTGTAACTACACTGGTCATACTGAGCATAACACTGAGCAGGTATCAAGACTAAAATAGAAACTTTTCAAGTCTTGTGATTTGCAAAGTAGTCTGTTTTGATCAAGTCATTACACAAACCTTTTCCAAAGTACATATAGCATATTTTGGTATTATTTGGAAGCTCAAGAAGTCTACTAAGCATATCTGGAGTCAAAGGAGGGCAGGTGTGAAGCAGGTTTTGCAGCACCAGCTTGATCTTCTAAGTGTATCCAGCCATCACATCCAACAGTGGTATCAGAGCTAATAAGGTAATCATGGGTGATGGTTTCCCTTCCTTTATTGACAAATTGGACAGAAATAATTACCAGGCTTGGTCATTGAGAATGAAGACCTATCTACAAGGGAGAAGCTTGTATGGATACATTTCAGGAGATGAGGAGTTGCCCTCATTCAAGACCAGAGGTCTACCTACAAAGGATGAACATGAGAGGCTCAACCAATGGTGTGCAAAAGATGCTTTGGCAAGGTCATATCTTCTAAACTCTATTTCTGATTTCCTTCTACCTCATGTAAGGAATTGTAAGACTTCCCAAGAGACTTGGGAAACCTTGTCAACATACTTTTCATCAAGCACAAGGGCCAGAAAGAATCAGCTATGGATTGAGTTTACAACTCTTAGGAAGCAATCAAAACAATGTGTCTCAGATTTTGTCACCAAAGTCAAAGACATTGCAGATCAACTTGCAAGTGTTGGAGAAGAAATTGAGGAAGAGCAAATAGTCAGACAAGTGATCAATGGACTAAAGGCAGATGACAAGTGGGAGAGCTTTACCACTGCAATGGACTTGTACATGGACATCCAAGCACCTGATCTAACAACTCTGATTGGACAACTCTTTACACATGAAGCAAAGATCACAAAGAATGGAGAGCAATCAAAAGGTAACAATCCCTCTGCCCTATATACTGATAAGAAGACTAAAGACAAGGGTAAAAACAAGAAGGTTGATGAAGAAGGCTCTACCTCCCAAGCAAACTATGCAGGGAGAGGTAGATCATCTAGAGGAAGGGGCAGAGGAGGTAAGTCAGGTAGGGGGAGACCCTACAATCAATCTCCATGCAATATTTGTGGCTTGTCTAACCATACCACAGATGAATGCTACAAAAACTACAGGAACCAAAGAGGAAGAGGTCACCAAAGAGGAGGATACTCTCAAGGCAGAGGCAGATTCAATCAATCTCAAGGCTACCATGGCTACAACAATAGTTACAACAACAACTACAATCACAATGGCAACTATCAAGGTGGATACAGGAATAGGAAGGATTACAACAATTATGCAGAGGAGCAAGATGATTCCTTGTTGATCATGAACATGACATCTAAATCAGGTATCAATGATGATCACTTATTCTATATTGATTCAGGTTGCTCTAACCATGTAGCTGGAAATGTTGCCTTACTCTCTGATTTGGAAGAACCCAAAGGCAAGCACCAAGTGCAGACAGGTGATGACACTAAACATTCAGTTGTTAAAGTAGGCAATGTCAAAACAAGTGATGGTAATCAGAATTTACTAAGCAGAGTGTTGTATGTTCCAACAATCACCAAGAATCTGATGAGTGTAGGTCAGATTGTGGAAAAAGGTCTACAGGTCAGGTTCACTCAACATGGTGCATATGTGGAGGATCCAAGACATGGATTCAGAAGGATAGCCAAGGGAGAGAAATCAGGTAGATTGTTTACCTTTGAACTTGAAGACACTAAGAGTATTGCTTTGTACAACTATAAAGACCAAACCCTATCAGAATTGGAGATTTGGCACAAGAGATTAGGTCACATTGGAGAGAGGACCTTAAAGCAAATGAGTAGGGATCAATGTGTGCTTGGGATACCTAATGTATCCAAGCAACACATGATATACAAGTGTGGGGCTTGTCAATTTGGTAAGTCACACAGATTGCCCTATACCAAGAAAGGTTTTATGCATGAAGATTATTTGGAATTGGTGCATACAGATGTTTGGGGACCTAGCAAGGAGCCATCCATATCTGGATCAAGGTACTATGTGTCCTTTATTGATGACTATAGCAGGTGGACTGTCTTATACTTCATGAAACATAAAGATGAAGTATTTAATTGTTTCAAAAGGTATCTTGCATTGGTTGAAAATCAAACAGGTAGACATTTGAAGAGGCTAAGGTCAGATGGTGGTGGAGAATACTTCTCCAATGACTTTGAAGATTTCTTGCAGGAAAGAGGCATCAAGAGGGAGATTACTACAAGGTACTCACCTGAACAAAATGGGGTAGCTGAAAGGAGGAATAGACTCATTGTAGAGACAGCTAGGTCTATGCTTAATGAGAAAAAATTGCCAAATTATCTTTGGGCAGAAAGTGTATCTACTGCCACATATTTAATCAACAGGTTGCCATCAAAGACACTTGATGGAATGACACCCTATGAGGCTTGGCATGGTAAGAGACCATCTCTAGATCATTGCAAAATCTTTGGGTGTGTTGCATATGTGCATATTCCCTCACAGGTAAGGGGAAAGCTAGACCCTAAGGCTGAAAAATGTATCTTCATTGGTTATGATTTAAATCAGAAGGGATACAGGTTCTATAACCCCTCAAACAAAGGCTTCAAGGTAAGCAGAGATGTTATATTTGATGAGAATGATTCATGGTATGAAAATGAGTGCAGGAAAGTTAGCCTACCTTATGATATGGAAGAAGACTTTCCAAAGCTTATCAGGCAAGAACCAACTCAGAAAGAGGACACACGCTCAGATGATGAAGACACCATCAACATTGAAGAGTTCAAGGCTTGGAAATCCAAAGGGAAGATGAAGATGAAGCAACTAGAAGACAATCCAGAATCCTCAACTCAAGCTATGAGGAGATCTCAAAGAGAAAAGAAGAAACCTATTAGGTATGGTTATGATACTTCACTTGTAACCAAGCACTCTGTATATCTTGCAAAGGATCTCTTGAATGAAGAACCAGGTACATTTGAAGAAGCAATTATTAAATCAGAATGGAAGGAAGCAATGAATGAAGAAATGGAGGCTCTCAAGGAGAGTGATACTTGGGACTTGGTACCCAAGAAGGACTCCATGAAGGTGATAGGATCCAGATGGATCTACAAACTCAAGAGGAACTCAGATGGTACAATAAACAGGTATAAAGCTAGGTTGGTAGCCAAGGGTTTTGCACAAACCCAAGGCATTGATTATGAAGAGACATTTTCTCCTGTGGCCAAGATGCCAACTATCAGAATTATGGTGAGTGTAGCTGCATCCAAGAATTGGAACATGTACCAATTGGATGTGAAGAATGCATTCTTGAATGGATGGATATCTGAAGAAGTCTACATGTCACAACCACCTGGCTATGAGGACCCTAATAAGGTAAATCATGTTTGTAAATTGAAGAAGGCTCTGTATGGATTGAAGCAGGCACCTAGAGCATGGAATTACAGGTTGACAACCTATCTCCTAGATCAAGGATTTGTGATGAGTAAAGCAGATACTTCATTGTTTATAAAGAGGAACAATTCAGAGGTAATATACTTGTGTGTCTATGTTGATGACATCATTATTACAGGAAATGATGTTCAGGGAATAAGACACATCAAAGGTCAAATGATGAAGGAATTCAAGATCAATGATCTTGGATTATTGAAGTTCTTCCTAGGACTTGAATTGGTCTACACAAATTCAGGTATCTTTATTACTCAGAAGAAGTACATTCAGGACATGGTCAAGAAATTTAATTTGCAAGAAGCTAAAGTCTCAAACATTCCTATGGAGGTCAACCACAAACTCAGTGCACATGAAGGAGAAGAACTCAAAGATATTACAGGTTACCAAAGTTTGGTAGGTAGTCTTAATTATGCTACCTTAACCAGGATTGATATATCATATGGTGTTAGTGTACTTAGCCAATTTATGCATAAACCAAGAGTACCACATTTGGAGGCAGCCAAGAAGATAGTAAAGTACCTAAAGGGAACACAAAATCATGGTTTGTACTTTCCATATTCATCAGACATTGATATTAAGGTATACTCAGATGCAGATTGGGCAGGTTGCAAGGATGACAGGAGGAGTACATCTGGTTACATATGCTTTGCAGGTGATAAACCAATTTCTTGGTCATCCAAGAAACAACCCACAGTAGCTCTATCATCTACTGAGGCAGAGTACAGAGGGCTAGCCAATGCCACTCAAGAAGCCATATGGTTAAAGCTTTTATATTCAGAATTGGGCCTATACACAAGGCCA
>CM035433.1:76300881-76303381 GCA_020310875.1 Ceratopteris richardii
CCTTGATCCAAGAGATAGGTTGTCAACCTGTAATTCCATGCTCTAGGTGCCTGCTTCAATCCATACAGAGCCTTCTTTAATTTGCAAACATGATTTACCTTATTGGAATCCTCATAGCCAGGTGGTTGTGACATGTAGACCTCTTCAGATATCCATCCATTCAAGAATGCATTCTTTACATCCAATTGGTACATGTTCCAATTCTTGGATGCAGCTACACTCACCATAATTCTGATAGTTGGCATCTTTGCCACAGGAGAAAAAGTCTCCTCATAATCAATGCCTTGGGTTTGTGCAAAACCCTTGGCTACCAACCTAGCTTTGTACCTGCTTATTGTACCATCTGAGTTCCTTTTGAGTTTGTAGATCCATCTGGATCCTATCACCTTCATGGAGTCCTTCTTGGGTACCAAGTCCCAAGTATCACTCTCCTTGAGAGCCTCCATTTCTTCATCCATTGCTTCCTTCCATTCTGGTTTAGTAATAGCTTCCTCAAATGTACCTGGTTCTTCACTTAAGATATCCTTTGCAAGATATACAGAGTGCTTGGTTACAAGTGAAGTATCATACCCATACCTAATAGGTTTCTTCTTTTCCCTTGAAGATCTCCTCATAGCTTGAGTTGAGGATTCTGGATTGTCTTCAAGTTGCTTCATCTTCATCTTCCCTTTGGATTTCCAAGCTTTGAATTCTTCAATGTTGATGGTGTCTTCATCATCTGAGCTTGTGTCCTCATTCTGAGTTGGTTCTTGCCTGACAAGCTTTGGAAAGTCTTCTTCCATATCATAAGGTAGGCTAACTTTCCTGCACTCATTATCATACCATGAATCATTTTCATCAAAGATTACATCTCTGCTTACCTTGAAGCCTTTGTTTGAGGGGTTATAGAACCTGTATCCTTTCTGATTCAAATCATAACCAATAAAGATACACTTTTCAGCCTTAGGGTCTAGCTTTCCCCTTACCTGTGAGGGAATATGCACATATGCAACACACCCAAAGATCTTGCAATGATCCAGAGATGGTCTCTTACCATGCCAAGCCTCATAGGGTGTCATTCCATCAAGTGTCTTTGATGGCAACCTGTTGATTAAGTATGTGGCAGTAGATACACTCTCTGCCCAAAGATAATTTGGTAGTTTTTTCTCATTAAGCATAGACCTAGCTGTCTCCACAATGAGTCTATTCCTCCTTTCAGCTACCCCATTTTGTTCAGGTGAGTACCTTGTGGTAATCTCCCTCTTGATGCCTCTTTCCTGCAAGAATTCTTCAAAATCATTGGAGAAGTATTCTCCACCACCATCTGACCTTAGCCTCTTCAAATGTCTACCTGTTTGATTCTCAACTAATGCAAGATACCTTTTGAAACAATTAAATACTTCATCTTTATGTTTCATGAAGTACAAGACAGTCCATCTGCTATAATCATCTATAAAAGATACATAGTACCTTGATCCAGATATGGATGGCTCCTTGCTTGGTCCCCAAACATCTGTATGCACCAATTCCAAGTAGTCTTCATGCATAAAACCTTTTTTGGTATATGGCAATCTGTGTGACTTACCAAATTGACAAGCCCCACACTTGTATATCATGTGTTGCTTGGATACATTAGGTATCCCAAGCACACATTGATCCCTACTCATTTGCTTTATGGTCCTCTCTCCAATGTGACCTAATCTCTTGTGCCACATCTCCAATTCTGATAAAGTTTGGTCCTTGTAGTTGTATAATGCAATGTTCTTAGTATCCTCAAGTTCAAAAGTAAATAGTCTACCTGATTTCTCTCCCTTGGCTATCCTTTTGAATCCATGTCTTGGATCCTCCACATATGCACCATGTTGAGTGAACCTGACTTGTAGACCTTTTTCAACAATCTGACCTACACTCATCAGATTCTTGGTGATTGTTGGGACATACGATACTCTGCTTAGCAAATTCTGATTACCATCACTTGTTTTGACATTACCTACTTTAACCACTGAATGTTTAGTGTCATCACCTGTCTGCACTTGGTGCTTGCCTTTAGGTTCTTCCAAATCAGAGAGTAAGGCAACATTCCCAGCTACATGGTTAGAGCAACCTGAATCAATATAGAACAAATGATCATCATTGATACCTGATTTAGATGTCATGTTCATAATCAACAAGGAATCATCTTGATCCTCTGCATAATTGTTGTAATCCTTTCTGTTCCTGTATCCTCCTTGATAATTGCCATTGTGATTGTAGCTATTGTTGTAGTTATTGTTGTAATTATTGTTGTAGCCATGGTAGCCTTGAGATTGATTGAATCTGCCTCTGCCTTGGGAGTATCCTCCTCTTTGGTGACCTCTTCCTCTTTGGTTCTTGTAGTTTTTGTAGCATTCATCTGTAGTATGATTAGACAAGCCACAAATATTGCATGGAGATTGATTATAGGGTCTCCCCCTACCTGACTTACCTCCTCTGCCCCTACCTCTAGATGATCTACCTCTCCCTGCATAGTTTGCTTGGGAGG
>CM035433.1:76318381-76325881 GCA_020310875.1 Ceratopteris richardii
TCTTCATCCACATAGCTTCTTGTGTAGCTATGGCAAGACCTCTATATTCAGCTTCAGTAGAAGAGAGAGCAACTATGGGTTGCTTCTTGGATGACCATGAAATAAGCTTTGAACTTGCAAAGGTAAGATAACCTGAAGTGCTCCTTCTATCTTCCTTGGAGCCAGCCCAATCTGCATCAGAAAATAGCTTCAAACCTAAATCAGATACATAAGGATAATAAAGTCCTTCATTTATGGTTCCTTTGAGATACTTGAGAATCCTTTTGGCAGCATCCATATGTGGTTTCCTTGGTGTGTGCATAAATTGACTTAGCACACTCACACTGTAACATATATCTACTCTTGTCAATGTGGCATAGTTGAGACTACCCACTAGACTTTGATATGATGTGATGTCCTCTATGAGTTCACCTTCATGTGAGCTCAATTTGTGATTGACCTCCATTGGAGTACCTGCAATCTTACAATCTTGCATCTTGAATTTTGCCAACATGTCCTTAATGTACTTTCTTTGAGTGAGAAACAAACCATGATCTTTGTAGACAACTTCCAAACCTAGGAAGTAGGTAAGTGAACCCAAATCACTTATCTTGAACTCTTCTCTCATCTGATCTTTGATCTTCTTCATACCATCTGCATCATTTCCTGTCAATATAATATCATCTACATATACACATAGGTAGATGACCTCGAAATTACTCTTTTTAATAAAGAGTGAAGGATCTGCCTTGCTTGGTTGAAAGCCTTTGTCTTGCAAGAATGAAACAAGCCTGAAATTCCAAGCTCTTGGAGCTTGCTTGAGACCATACAATGCTTTGTTAAGTTTACACACATAATCAGGATAAACTTGATTCTCAAAACCAGGTGGTTGTGCCATATATACCTCTTCTGTTATCCAACCATTCAAGAATGCATTCTTTACATCTAGTTGAAGTATCTTCCAATTCTTGGAAGAGGCAAATACTAAGCAAAACCCTAATAGTAGGCATCTTTGCCACAGGAGAGAAGGTCTCCTCATAATCAATTCCCTGAGTTTGTGCAAAGCCTTTTGCTACAAGCCTTGCCTTATACCTGTTAATGGAACCATCAGAATTCTTCTTGAGTTTATAGACCCATCTTGAGCCTATTACCTTCATGGATGAAGTCTTGGGCACCAAATCCCAAGTGTTGTTTTCCTCAAGTGCTTCTATCTCTTCCTTCATTGCATGCTTCCATTCTGTTTTTGCTTTGGCCTCTTCAAATGATGATGGCTCCTCTTGGTTTATGTCATGTGCTATGTAGATAGAATGTTTAGTTACTAATGAGGTGTCAAACCCATACCTTTCTGGTTTTTTCTTTTCCCTCATAGATCTTCTTAGGCCATGATGTGATGATTCTGCCTCATGTCCAAGTTCCTGCAATTTTGCTTTACCTTTAGACTTCCATGCTTTGATCTTTTCCATGTGAGATTCTTCATCATCCTCTGAGGTGTCTTGTTCTTCAATCTTTGATTGTTCTCTACCAAGCTTTGGAAAATCTTCTTCAAGATCATATGGTAAATTGATCTTCCTGCATGAATCTTCATACCATGAATTGTTCTCATCAAAAACTACATCTCTGCTTACCAAGAATCCTTTGTTGGTAGGGTTGTATAACCTTTAGCCCTTTTGATTGTTGTCATATCCAATAAATACACACCTTTTTGCCTTTGGATCCATCTTGCCTCTAACCTGTGAAGGAACATGAGCAAAAGCAATACATCCAAAAATTTTACAATGATCTAAGCTTGGTCTTCTTCCATTCCAAGCCTCATATGGAGTCATCCCATCAAGGGATTTTGAAGGCAACCTGTTAATCAAGTAAGTGGCTGTAGATACAGCCTCAGCCCATAAGTAATTAGGTAAATGCTTTTCATTTAACATAGACCTTGCAGCTTCAACAATTGTCCTATTCCTCCTTTCTGCCACTCCATTTTGCTCAGGAGTGTACCTTGTAGTTACCTCTCTTTTGATTCCTCTTTCTTGAAGAAAAGAATCAAAATCATGGGAGAAGTATTCTCCCCCTCCATCTGACCTTAGCCTTTTTAGTGATTTACCTGTTTGATTCTCCACAAGAGCCAAATATCTTTTGAAACATGAAAAAACTTCATCTTTGTGTTTCATAAAGAATAGGATAGTCCATCTGCTGCAATCATCAATAAAGGAAACATAATACCTTGATCCAGACATTGAAGCTTCCTTGCTAGGTCCCCATACATCTGTATGAACCAACTCCAAGAGATCTCCATGCATATAACCTTTCTTCATGAATGGTAACCTGTGAGACTTTCCAAATTGACATGCACTACACTTATAAATCATATGTTGTTTTGACAAATTAGGAAGTCCAAGTACACTTTGGTCCCTGCAAATTTGCTTTAATGACCTTTCACCAATATGTGCTAACCTTTTGTGCCATACTTCCAATTCTGTGAGTGTCTGACTACCATAATTAAAGAGAGCGATGTTTCTAGTGTCATGTAATTCAAATGTGAACAATCTACCTATCTTTTCACCTTTTGCAATTCTTCTGAATCCTTGACTTGGATCTTCAACAAATGCTCCTGCTTTTGTGAACCTGACTTGCAACCCTTTCTCTACTATCTGCCCAACACTTATCAAATTCTTTGTAATGGTAGGGACATAGAGTACCTTACTGAGTAGGTTGATGTTTCCATCAGGTGCTTTGACATTGCCTATTTTCTCCACAGGATGTTTTGTATCATCTCCTGTTTGTACCTCATGCTTATTCCTTGGATCTTCTAAATCTGTTAGGAGTGCCACATTTCCTGCCACATGATTTGAACAACCTAAATCTATGTAGAAAACATGCTCATCAGATTTACCTTGTGGCATAGCCATGTTCATGATCAATAATGAATCCTCTTTGTTTGAGTCTTCTGTGTAGTTATTGTAGTCTCTCCTTCCTTTGTAGCCTCCTTGATAGTTTGAATGATTGTAGTTGTTGTAGTTGCCATGGTAATTGTTGAACCTTCCTCTTGAGTAGCCATAACTTCCTCTATTGTATCCTCTTCCTCTTTGATTCCTGGAATTCCTAAAGCAATTTTCAGTTGTATGATTAGTTAATCCACAAATAGAACATGAGTTGGAGTCTTGGGATCTCCCCCTGCCTTGTCTACCTCCTCTTCCTCTACCTCTGCCATGTCTTCCTCTACCTGCATAGTTAGCTTGATATGTACCTGCTTCATCATCCACTTTCTTTGCCTTTCCTTTGTTATCTTTAGACTTGCTTTTATCCGTGTATAAAGCTGAAGATTGATTACCTTTAGAGCTTTCTCCATTTTTGATAAGCTTTGCCTCTTGAGTAAGTAGTTGTCCAATGAGTGTGTTGAAATCAGGTACATGCATGTCCATGTACAAATCCATAGCTGTGGTGAATGCTTCCCACTTGTCATCTGCCTTCAAGCCATTGATCACCTGCCTTACAATTTGCTCTTCATCTATTACCTCTCCAATGCTTCCCAACTGATCCGCTATGTCCTTGAGCTTTGTGACAAAATCAGTCACATTTTGTTTGGGAGCCTTCTTGAGAGTTGTGAACTCCAGCCATAGTTGATGCTTCCTAGCTTCGGTACTTGAAGAAAAGAAAGCTTCAAGTGCATCCCACACTTCCTGAGATGTCTTACTTCTAATGTGAGGCAACAAAAAATCTGAGATAGAGTTGAGGAGATAAGACCTTGCAAGTGCATCCTTGGAGCACCATGTGCTCAATCTTTTTGCTCTTCTTGTGTTGGTTGACTTTTGTTCCTGAAACTTGGCATAACTTCATCTCCAGCCACATAACCATATAAACTTCTACCTTGGAGATAGGCTTCCATTCTTAATGACCAAGCTGAGTAGTTACCTCTGTCTAATTTGTCAATTGATGAAGGAAATCCATCTGCCATGTTGTCCAACCTTGCTCTGATACCACTGTGAAGAGATGGATAGGTATGTGCTTGAAGATGAAGAGGTGTTGCAAAATCCTTGATCTACACCAGCCAAATGAACTCCAGGAGTATATGGTGGGCCCTTTTAGCTTGCCAATGGATGTATTAGACACCCTATGTACCTTGGAAGATCACTCTAAAAAAGATAGATCAAAACAGATAAGTTGGAGTTAGCTCCGAGGTGAAAACTTGCTATTCTTGGTTCATACACCTGTCCAGTGTTTTACATAATTCTCTGAGCACAGCAGCAATTAGCTCAATTCCTCTTGGGGAAGTCTAGGCAACTTAAAGAGCTAACTTTCAAGAGTAATCTCATAAAAAATAATGAACCACACACTGAGAATGAGTTTTAACAAGTGATGACATCATCCCGATTTTCACGAGCTGCTACAGAAATAGACCAGTGAGCAGAAAAATCAACATAACTCAAAATGTAGAAATCCAATGATTATGAAACTTTGTATGGTTATACTAGACAGTAAGTTGAATCTAACAAGCTTTAAATCACTGAATTTGAATAAGTAACCACTGAGAAATGGCTCTGACAAGATGAGTAAAAAAGTCGGGTACCTGACAGAGAAGTGAAGATGAACAGACCCTGTTGACTTCAAATGAACATAACTGAAGATTTCAACATCAAAATGACATGAAAATTTGTGAGCATATAGTAGACTTATAGAGCTAACTTTACCAAGTTAAATCACTGAAAAGGATGCACCAAGATAAGAGAAAACATCTCTGCAAGCTGACTGAGAAAACTGAGAGTAATGGCAGTGAGTAGTACACTTCACAAGAACATGGAAAGATGAACTCAAATAATCATGAAAATGAAAGTATATTGCTTGTACAATACAATGACTTACTGATACATATGTGTGCCTTGTAATCACACCTTGATATGGCATAAAGCTAAGCTCTTGGAGGTCTTCACATAGGTCTCTCTAACCACGACTAAAACTGCCATCTATTTATAGTTGAGTTTGGGAGGCTAACTTCCCTCAATCACTCTTCAATCAATCAATGATTGATTTGATTCTCTACCTACCACAAATCACGAATTGGTGGCTCCTCTTTCCATTCTTGATCAAGTGGACTCAACCACTTAAGATTCTCTTACTTTTACATTAAGTAAACTCTTCAAAAGTTACAAGAGGTAGTTCACAAGTGAACTTTACATAGTCTTCTTTTTAAAGCTTCTTCTAAGACTTTGTGAGACTCAAGCCAATACTTAGGCTTGTCATAGACTTGCTCCAACACTATCTATCTACCTATCTATCTATCTATCTATCTATCTATCTATCTATCTATTTATCTATCTATCTATGTATCTATCTATCTATCTATCTATTTATCTATCTATCTATTTATCTATCTATCTATCTATCTATCTATCTATCTATATATCTATCTATCTATCTATCTATTTGTCTATCTATCTATCTATCTATTGACCTACCTACCTACCTATCTACGTATCTATCTATCTATCTATCTATCTATCTATTTATCTATGTATCTATCACTACAAGGAAGAGGGGCGCATAGGGACGGTTAAGGCGACACAATTTCGTCGCTATAGAATTGCAAAAGGCATCACAATGAGCGTCGAGCACGCACCGTCGATTAAACGACAAGCTAAACAATGTTTTTTTCAACATGTGGCGCGAGAGGGTGTGCGACGCTCGCATAGGGCGTCGCTAACACGACCGTTTTAATTAGCGTCGCATAAGTGACGCTTTTTGCATCGCATAAGTGACGCTTTTTGCATCGCATAAGTGACGCTTTTTGGCGTCGCATAAGTGATGCTTTTTTGCATCAGCGATGCTAAAAAATGTCTCTTATGCGGCATCAACTCTAGTAGTTTTTTCGACACGTTAGCATCGCTTACATGACGGTTTGTTGACGAAAACAAATTAAAACGTTGGAGTCTCTTCGATCGGCAATAACACATATACTTACAAATGTAGCTACAAAACCATTATGGCCCATTTGGCCTAGGTGCGATGTGTGGCCCGACTCCACTCTCTTCTTTGCAGCAGCCTGTTTATTTAAGAAAAAAATACATAAATTAAATGTAAAAAAATACTAAAATATATAAAAATTGTAAATATAAACTATTAATTTGTGTACCTTCTGTTGAGGAAATGACTCTTGAAGACGTAGTTATCTACGAAAAAACTGCCACATCTCAGGTGGTATGTTAGGTCGCCTCTTATTTTTTTCCACCATACAATATCTCCTGTTAATTTAATCTCAAAAAGAAAAAAAATTCAGAATACATACACATATATACACACATATACACATACACATACCCACATACACATATACATGCAAACATATACGCATACATATATGTATACATATACACATATACATACATATAACATAAACACACATATACATATCCACATATATACGTACACACGCATGCATGCATATACACTCATTCATACAAAATACATGCATTTATCCCACAATAATGTGTAGTTGTGTATATGTGAATATGTGCGTATGTGTAAATGTGTATATGTGAATATGTGTGTATGTGTAAATATGTATATGTGAATTTTTTTTGTATGTAGATAATCAGATTATTTATATCAAATACCATTATTTGTAGATTCTAATCAATCAGATGGAACTCCACCACCGTCTCCTCTTCGTGCAACAACTATATATTGTAAGTATATCAAACATTTAATTTTAAATATATTTGATGGATACATAACTTATATTTTTCTTTGTTTCTTATTATGTGCAGATTCTAATCAATCAGAGGGTACTCCACCACCTCCTATCCATGCAACGACTTCACATGTGTCCTCCGATAGGAATTATGATGAATTTTACTATCAAGAGCATATTATATGTTGGTGTAACTCTTGTTATGGCATGCATCGAAGACCACGATTGGAATGTATTGAACATGAGGCAGAGTATGGTACTTTTGAGTGTGCACCATCACCTGGTCAATGTGATAATGCTTGGGTATGTATTTTTTATATATATTAATGTCACTATTTTATTTAAAAACCATATACAAAATCAAATTACTGTTGATATACAGGAATACTTGCTCGATGATGATGATGATGATAAGTTTTCTCATAATGTTCATATACCTCGTACACATCATGGACTTGTTGTTCATCAATCACAAGCAAAGGTTTCTAGAAATCCTCTACCTCCTGGTTTAGAGACTGAAACGGCTGGAGATTATCCATTGCCAGCTCGTGATCGTTCTTTAGTACAAACATATGATAGAAGAAGATATGGAGGATGGAATAGAGGACCACTTCCTTTAGATGGAGACGTTTGCAACTTTTGGGGTAATCGCTATATGATTGCTCCATCCACTATTACTAATGTTGGTCGTGGTCTCTTTATTGTAGAGGATTTGTATGTGCCTCCGAACTCTGAAGCCACTCTTATGTCATTTTGTGGTCCTATATATGGATGGGGAGATTGGCATCCACTTTCACGTTATGTCCAAAGCATGAGTATGGTCCTCCAAGAGCACCTTTTAGCTA
>CM035433.1:76333381-76415881 GCA_020310875.1 Ceratopteris richardii
ATATAAACATGTCAAGGTATTTGGAAGATGCATAGTCCATCACATTTTCTTGTTTTCCTTTAGTGTGTGGCTTTTGTTAATGAACTCAAGATAGGTGAATTTCTCCATCCATATTCTTAGGTCCGTTTTACATGTCCACAATAGAGAGAGGGGAAACTATGCAACATATTTTCTGGAATTGTTGTTACATCAAATGATGATGGACTCATCTCCAGATCCATCTCTCAAATCATTCTAAGGATTTTGGCATTCAAAATTAATTTCAGCCTATACACTTTTAGAGATTCATTGACCAAATGGATTTAAGATCATCTACGGTTCTATATCTTATAGTTTGTGGTACTCCAGCATATACATATGTTTTCAAAGACTATTCTTGGATCCATACTCCAAGATTAGCTCCTTATGATGGCTTCTATGCTACTAAAAAAAAATGCCCTCCAATGTATAACTCATCATTGACACTATTTTTTAGGCTGCTCAAAAGCAATGCAAAAGTTTGCCTTTATTCATTTTATGACTGTAGTTGCTTTTTTTTTGGAAGTTTGATCACTAACCTACGCTTCCATTATGTTTGGTAAAAAGAAAAAAAAAGCTAACTCATGCACCTTGGATATTGTACAAGGTATTCAAAAACACCCTACTACACTTGTGAATACAATTATTTAAGGTGTGTCTTGCAAAACAATAAAGGATGCTTGGGATACACTTACCACTTTATACTAGGCAAGAAATGAGGCTCTTCTTGCTTACCTCAAAAAATAGTTTGAGAGTGAGCATTGAATAAAGGAGATTCTATGGACAATTTTTTGACAAAGATCAAAGATCGCAAGGAGCAATTGGTTTTTGTTGATGAAGACATGCTAGATAGTTCACTTGTGTAGATTGTTCTTAATGGTTGTTGTAGAGGCCTCTATGCAAAAAAGAGAGTGTGATAATCTTGTGCAAAATAAAGAATGGGTGTTTACTATTGTTTGCAGTTATGAACCATATTCTCATAAGCATTGTATGTCTGTAGTAGACTTAGATGTTTGGTACTTTGATAGTGGGGCAACCAAACATATTACCTTGTAGCGTAGTTTCTTTAGTTTACTTGAGCCTATCCCTATAGGGAAAACTGTCACATGCACAAACCACTCCTTGTATCCTATAATGGGAGTTGGTAAGATCATTTTGACCACTATTGATGGTAGTTCTTTCACATTGTCAGATGCTTCGCATGTGCGAGGGATCAAGAAAAAATTGTTGCCAGTTTCAATATTAGCCAAAATTGGCTTGGTTGTCAAATTTGTTGATGACAAGTGTACAATTCATGATCTCTCAAATAGCAATGTCATTAATGGTTATGGCATTTTATGTCGTGGGTTGTATAAGCTCATAGACTATGCAAAATCTATTAATGATTCAACATGTGTAGTATAAGATTCTCAAGCTATCTAAGATGCAAAGCTTTGGCATGCACACTTTGGTCATCTCAATTATTGTAATTTACTACACTTGTAGAAATTTGAAATGGTGTCCTCTATGCACAAACTTGAGACACCTTGTAAACATGTCTATGAAGCCTGTATTTTGGGCAGAATGCAACATTCTTCCTTCCCTAAAGATGGTTCAATTGGTGCTTCCCATAGATTGTAGCTTGTGCATTATGATGTTTCTGGTCCTATGTAGATACCTTCTTTTGGGAACTGCCTTTACTTTGTGACTAATATTGATGATTTTCCCAAGTACATGGTGCACTTGTTGATGAGAGGGCTGATATAAAGGAGGCAAAAACTATGCCAAAACAGTTGGTGCATACATTGAAAGAAAACAAATTAGATGCACAACTATCATATCGTACTCGTTCAAGATCTCATACTGCTTCTTTTGCATCAAATTTCTATGTAATAGTTGCCTCTAGTCTTTGTGATGAGAATGAGTCTGTTTATTTTTAGAAAGCACAAAGTTTAGAAAATTGGATGGCTACTATGAAATGAGAATATGATGCTATTATGAAGAATCATACTTGCTCTTTATGTGATTTGCCTCTAGGCAAAAAGGCCATTGGCACTAAATGTGTATACCAGCTGAAACATAAGCCTGATGGAAGAGTTGAAAGGTTTAAGGCTAGGCTTGTTCTAAAAGGTTATGCTCAAGAGAGAGGCATTGATTTTGATGAGACCTTTGCACCCACATGTCGAACGACTATCGTTTGTAGCATCTCTGCACTTGCAACTCATCATGGTTGGAATGTACATTAGTTGGACATTAAAACTGCATTTCTAAATGGTGACTTACATGAAGAGGTGTATGTATTTCAGCCCCATGGTTTTGTGCAAAAAGGGCATGAAAACAATGTGTGCAAGTTGAAAAAGGCATTATATGGTTTGATGCAAGCACCACATGTTTGGTATGAAAAAATACATGCCCACTTGATTGCACATGGTTTTGAAAAAATACCTTATATGTTACACATACAAACGATGTACTTCTGATCATTGTTGTGTATGTTGATGACATGCTTCTCAATCATCTTAATCAGAAGTGTATTTCTAAATTTAAGGCTGATTTGCATGCTTCTTTTCAAATGTCAGATTTGGGGCATTTGCATCATTATTTGGGCATTCAATTTATGTAAGTTGATGGGGGAATAACTTTGTGTCAAACGAAATATATTGACACATTATTGCAGTGTTTTGGCCTTGAAGATTGTAAATCTATTGCCACTCTTATGGATACAGGTTTAAGGTTGAGACTTCATGATGTTGGAGATGCATTTGATGTTATTCTCTTTGAGCAAGCTGTTGGATGCTTGAATTACTTATGCATAACTGCCAGATTTACATGCTTTTCCTGACTCTAGCTCATCTAGTTGCTATGACACCTGTGTGTCCACTCATGGTTTTAACTTCATGCTTGGTAGCTCATGCATATCTTGGGTGAGCAAGAAGGAGACTATTGTGGACACTTCTAGTTGTGAGGCTAAGTATAGGGACGCTTTCACAGTGAGTGTTTAGTGTGTGTGGATCCGACCCCTTTTGGCTAATTTGGGTGTTGGTTAGTCTTGTGTCAGCACCATCTTATTGACAACTAGAGCACATTGGAAGTCGCAAGGAACCATGTGTTCCATGCTCGCACAAAGCACATTGAGTTGCATTATCATTATGTCAGGGAAAGTTTCTTTGCTAGAGAGATCAGTTTGACATATGTGCCCACATTGGATAACACTGCAGATCTTTTCTCAGAGGCTCTGCCTCGGGAGAAGTTTGAAGATTTCTGCAAAGCTTTGGGCTTACTTCCTTTTGTGGATTGATCTCTTTCCGCATAGCTTAGCAATTCCTTACACATGAGTGCAAGCTCCTTGTTCACCAAATCACTCTTAGGGGATATTTGTTGATATATTTTAGTAGTGATGTGTGCAAACACATTTAGAACAACTAGGGCACTTCTTTCCCTCTTAAGGATGTTCCCCCCTCCCCCTAGCTTGTATATATGCCTATAACCCTAATAGGTTACTTATCTTTGTACAGTCACTTGGTAATACATTGAGTATTGTGTGTTGTGCTCCAAGCTTCTTCTTCTTCCTTGTGTTGTTCGCATGCTTCCAGAGACCTCAAACTCCAACACTCCTTGTACCTTTACTTTGAATATTTTTTAGAATAAATGGGGAAAATTTGTAAAAAGAGGCCAGCATAATATGCATGTGAAAATAAGACAAATGAAAAAAAACATGTTTAGTATTAAACCTTCAATAATTAAAAAAAATCATACACTTGAACTTGAAATTCTTAAAATTGTTTATCTTGTAAAACAAAGATTTGGTATGATAGTTTTTTTTTCCTCACATCCGTCTATTTTTTTTACCCTAAAAAAAAACCATAGCTTAGAGAAAAAAGTGAACTTAATAAAAAAGACTTTTGGATGGAAGTACATGAATGGAAGGGGATGCATGTACAATATTCCACAATGTGTATTGTGAATTGGCACTTACCTCAAGAGTGTGTTTTGGCTTGATGTGAATGGAGATAGCCACACATTATTTTATTATTTGTATGATCACATGTTAGATATTAGACCTAGCAAGTCATCATTATATGAGGTGGGGCGCTTGGCGCACATAATGATGACATGCTAGGTCTAATATCTAACACTCAACATTATGTGTGTATGGGACAAGGTCTAATTAACCAAAGCACTTAGTTGAATGTGGCCTAAGGTCCAATTCTGAATGTGGCCTAAGGCCCATGGACTCCTGATTTATATTTCAATTTTGAGTTGAATTCCAATGAATCCATAGAAAATTTATCATGACATTACCATGTCCTTGTAAATTCGATGATCTCAATGAAATCACTTAAAATTGGAATACTAACCATTATCTATGTCACTTTTCATTCACCCAAAAGTGATCTCCCATCACCTAAATTTGATCCATGTGCCCTCTATATTACATTTGTAAAGAAATGTTTAGGTGACAAGTTTTTTTCTTTCTTAAAAAAAAAGGGAGATTCGACATGTGCCTACTTCCCTTGCTTAAACTTTCAAAGACCAACCGTAGGTGAATGGACATAGGGCCCGGGATAAAAGAAGAGCTATACAGATGAATGAACATAGTGTCCAACTAAGAGGTTGTACCCGTGGAACTTCCAGCCAAGAGGTTGGAGATTGAACCTCTGCCTCATTAGGCTAGTGCCTTACCAATCCACGTACGGGACGTGTGGTGTTTTTGTAGGTGCGTTTAACTTATGGAGTCACTGATTGCAAAGCCTGCCTCTTTGTAATTTATGCCGTGCGTGGAATCTCGAAGTTAAAGTCTGCCATTACACTAAACAAAAAATGGAGAAGAATTGTCCAAGTTCGCTGGCTTAGTGGTTGGGTCTCTCGCCTCTTGAGGCGGGGGCGAGGTTTCAATCCCTGGCAGCAACATGTAAGGAACATGTAATCTGGAAAGTTCTTGCATTGTGGCCGAACCTCCATTTAAAAAAAAAATAATAAAAGGAAAAAAAAAATAGAGAAGAATTTTCAAATCGAAGGTCGTCAATCAAATTGTAAGAGGAAGAAGTGCTATTATACATGTTACGATGGCATCTCGCTCTACAGCCTCCCTGCGTTGGCAGTTGCTCCGTCAGCGACTGTTACCTAAGTCAAGTACGTAGTAAATGTCCTTGCATACTATAGAGAGAGATTTAAACATTTAGTAGACACTTAGAGGGCTTTATTATCTCGAATTCGGGAGGAATGCATATTATATGGACCTATGTAGAGCTAAATGCTATGGCCATGGTTGTATTGAGCTGGATTCCATGCGATGTAAGTATAAGTCTGCTGCCCTTAAGACGCAACAGGAGTACTATATATAACGATATTGCTATCCATTACGGAAGAACAAAAAGATGAGCCCTTTGCTTGTCTTATTTACTTCTATTAGCCACCACACATTGAGGAATTGGATTTCAGACAAAAATGCAAAATATAAATGAGATCATAATTGAACATTTTTCTCTTTACTTTCAAAGTGTCTTTTTTAGAGAACTATTTCTTTCAGCATCATAAATTTAAGAAGTCAGAACCCCTTCGATTCCTACTCCGACTGAAAGTTGTGGAAAAAATGATCCTTTGGAAGCTTAGTAGTGATCTAACAATAGAAGACAACGATAATGAAGGGATAAAGAGCTTTAGCTCTAGGGGTAAGAATCTTCAAAGTAAATTTGAAGTGCTTACTGAGAGAGAGGATTTGGAATATTGTGGTGAGAAACACATCTCTTCTTTGATTGAAGAAAAACAAGTTGGATTGAGTATGAGGCAAAGACAACATGATGGAATCCCTCAAAGTCAAGTTCAGAAATTCTAAAAGAAAATACAAGGAAAACGAAATAAAATTAATTTTAACACTCCCTTCCTCAGGTAAGCAGAGTAAGAAGAAGAGCTCCTTGTCTGACAAGGAGCTTTAGAAGGGGAGAAAGAAAAGCTCGAGAAAAGGGGGAAACAAAGAGATGAGTAAAACCAAGTGAGGGGATGCTATCATCTCATGCAAGATCAATGTTGAGAATCTTATTTGTTGTAAGGGGCTCATCAAATTAGAACAAGCAAGAACCCTTTACTAATGTTTGAAGGAAAAAGGTACAAATCTAAGTATAGTATGCTTAAAACTTACTAGAAATTAAAAATTTAGGAGATGTCTTGATGATAAGTTTGGGTATGTACTCTGAAAGATAGGGTAGTCTACCTTTCCATATTAGAGGAGATTTAGTAATAGGAATAATCAAAGTGTTGTATAAGATTGTGATTAAGTGCTCAAGTGACCCTAAAATAGTGAAATTTGGTTTATAACTATGAGGAGGCATGCACCTCAAGTGCATTGTAATCTCAATCCATGCAACCAAACACAACGGCGGGGGGGGGGGGGGGGAGAGAGAGAGAGAGAGAGAGAGAGAGAGAGAGAGAGAGAGAGAGAGAGAGAGAGAGAGAGAGAGAGAGAGAGAGAGAGAGAGAGAGAGAGAGAGAGAGAGAGAGAGAGAGAGAGAGAGAGAGAGAGAGAAATTATTAAGGTCTTCTAAAGACCAAAATTGGCCTATGAGACAAAACCATATACAACTGTGATATACCAAGTATCTTTAGATAAAATAATAGTAATAAGAAAGAAAACATCTAAAGTGAACTGAAATCAAAGCCTAACAATGTGCTGAATAAGATGTGGTTCTGGCATTGCAGAAAATGAGCACATAGTACAAGAAAGGACTACCATGATATCGTGTGTGTGGGCTGCAAAGGAAGCACCTAAAATGAGTATACCTAAGAACATAGTATGGAGTGGAGTGGATGAAGGATTTGATACATGGGTGTTGGATGAAGTAACCTTTGGAAAATGGAAAATGACATGCCAAGGTATGGATAGTCGTCTCCGTTACATCTGCTTCTCATGAGGTAATTGTACTCTCAATATCTCATGCTGGTAGAGACAGGGTCTCCTATACCCATAAACATGGGGTCGTCTCCTAGCTCTTTGAGTCTTTGCCTCCTCGAGAGTGAGCCCTCGATCATTGGGGATTGGCGGTGGCTCGATCCTCTGAAAGAAATCAGTAATCCTCTGCTGGACACCCTCACCCGCTGTTCGTGTAGGCTGTATCAAAGTCATGCGTCTAACATTGATCCTCTCTCCTCATGCACTTTTGTAAGGATCCCTCTATTTGGAACTGTATCCTAAGCTTAGCATATGCAGGGCATCGTATAATGAAATGCTCCTCACTCTCCACCTCTGTCTTGCAAATTAGGCATATGCAATCCTCTCTCTATGTCCTACTAGCCAGAACTCTCTCGATCTCCAACCGGTGTGAAGATACTCGAAGCTTCCCGATAGCAACTCGTATGTGATGCAGCGTATAGATCTGCATGCACTAAGGCATCTCAATAAACCCTTGGTCTGAAATTTGTAGAAAAAGCTCATGATAATGGAGCTTTTACATTGGTAGCGTCTACCCAAGTAGGATCCACGTCCTCTCTATATATCTATGCCATAGCTTCTGACGTATGATCCTATTCCTCTCATGTAGAGAGAGTGAATAGGTGGGAGCATGTGTACCATACTCTAGGAGCAGTAGTCGGTCCATGTCAAATCCATAACTGGCCAACCAATCTCTAGTTTGGGAATACCAGCATGAAGTATCCCCTGCAAGGGCAAGATCATGTGATGCTTAAAAAGCCTTGTGTGCGATGGAGCCACTATCCATATCCTAGAGTTTATGGAGCAAACATACGACATGGAACAAAGCCTCGGCTATCATCGGGGGTGTAGCAAGCTCTCCTCGAACGATGTCATGTGGTACTGATGGCTTGCTACGTATAAGCCTAGAAATCATGAGTATCAGGGGTCTCTCCACCAGTGTCCATATATGGTCAGCAAGTCCTTGCCCCCAAAAGGATGATCTATACATTAGTGAGGGGGTGACTAGTGTATCAAAAAGCAAGCCCTTTGTGCGAGGCTTCTAATAGTGTGCCTGATGACATTGCCTCTCCATCAATGCTAGTGCTGCATATCCATGAGTGACCCGATCACATGGTTCCATCGAAAATGTACCTTACCTTGATGTAAAGGTAACCCCAAGATAAAATATGAATCAATGACCTCAATGTGACCACAGACCACTGTGAATACACTCTATCTCCATATATGTGCTGATGTGCCAAAAATAAGGACCTTGGTTTTACCAAGCTTTACTGAGAGTCCTCTCTGTGAGCAAAAATCATCAAGTGCATGTGACTCTGTAATCCCTCAATTGACTTTGAGATAAGGACAATGTCATCAGCATATAATAAAATGTAGATAGTGGCCCCCTCCCCCCTCCCCCAAACTCCACTCTTGAACCGCCATGCTGCAGGATAGTCAACAATCTCATCAATGTATATCCCAAATAAAGTAGGGGATAATGGGCACCCTTGTTTCACACCTATAGTGCTAATAAGGGGATCTGAAAGCCCTCCTGGACATGAGACCCTACCAGATATTGGCTCGTATAAAGCATAGATCCCTCAAATAACATTATCTGTAACCTCAAGATCAAGGAGTCATCTGAAGAGTCTCCCTCTAGGTACTGTATCAAATGCTTTGCAGAGGTCCACAAAGAAGCAATGCAATTTCCTCTTCCTCACCCATGCCTGATCAATCAGACATCTGAGAGTGAAGATGTGGTCAATGGTAAAAAAGGCACGTCGAAAGCCAACCTGCTCTCGGCCCGGAGACTTTTTTCTTAGCAACAGTGCTTAGCTCCTCCTCAAGAATCCCTCCATAGAGTTTGGCCAGGATGGGGTCAATCATGATAGTTCGGTAAGTGTTAGGGTCCATCATATCCCTGGATTTGTGAATAGGCCGTGAAGCCCTCGACTAGTGCTCTGTCCAGGAGGTCGGGAACCCCTCGACTAATGCTTAGTCGAAGAGGTGAAGAGGTGTGTAATGAGTGGTGCCATTATCTCCATGCCATATGTAAGATGCTCAGCTTGTAAATCGAACTGGTCTCTAACTCTCCCATGTTGTAGATGTGAAATAGCTCTTCTCACATACTTCTCTGTGGAGAAAGTGGAAGTAGTCTGACGTGAGCTATGAGGTGTAGGTATGGGTGGCTGATCTGAGATCTCATATAAACTCTTTGCATAACGATGCCATCTCCTTGGGTCTTGGATGGGGGTGGGTTGTCTCCTCCTCTCGTAAATGATCCCATGCAATTGAACAATCCCTCATAAGTAAGTGATAAATATCCCAATACGGGTGCTCCTCTCACTCTCGCTTTTTACGATGGGTAAGCAACTGCATGCAACGCTGTGCTTGTCTGTGTGTAAACTCTCCTAGAGTCTCCCCGAATCTGAGGCATCATCTTAGCTTGCGATACTCCTCTTCATTCCAGCTTTTCTGTGGCATGGTACCAGTGCGTGGAGGAAAGGTATATGTATGGTGGGGAAAGCTTTGTATAGCTTAGTCGTGCAAGATAGATGTGATTTGTGAAGTGAGCGTGTCAAGAGGGTCATGCGGATCAAGTGAGAGTATCTTTGAGTGAAGATGGTGTGCCTAACATGCGAAAGTTCGTGTGTAAAGTGTATGGTGGTATGCAGATGTCGAGTTGGTGGGGGATATGGTGATAAAGGGGAGAGAAGAGTAAAGCTAATCTATGTGTGATCTGCCCCAAGTGGACGTCGACCGATGGAGAGAGAATGGATAAGGGATACTCCAGAGAGAGGGCCAATAATATAATTCACTCTGCTCTGTCCACCAACATGCGGAAAACAAGTGAAGGCACCTAAACGTGGCCATCGATGCATCCCTTTATAGATAACGAGAAGATGGGGACTCCCGAAATCAAGAAGGTGCCTAGCATAACCTGTAGTGTCTTGCCCCATATCAATTGACGATCTACTAGTCCCAATCTCAACTGGGTCTAGACTTTGCATGACATCTATGATCTGGCTGAGTCATAAGAAGGTACCTAGCATAACCTATAGTGTCTTGCCCCATATCTACTAGTCCCAATCTCAACTGGGTTTAAACTCTGCATGCATGTGCATTGAAGTCCCTGAGGAGGAAGACCTCACCCAATCTAGAGTAATGAATTATGTCCTTCGATAGTGGAGTATATGGTGAATCATCTCGAGCACGATCCTCCACTTCGTGTCTAGCATATGATGAGCCTCGTGGGGGAAAATAGCATATGGCGATGTATATCAATCCTCTTTTTTCAATTCAGTGCGAACCCACATATATCGTGCCTTCTCGTCTCTCTTTAATATCTTTATATGTCTCTGTATGGTAAGTCTGAATAAAATTGCGACCCTGCAAGATCCATGTGAAGTACCTTGTCTAGTAGTGGTCTTAAAAGTAGACTCCCACTCAAATCCCGCTATATGGGGTAAACCTCTCTCTGGGCTCTCATGTGTCTCTGTGATACAAACAAAGTCATGTGTACGTAGTAGCTCCTCCATACGATCAAGTCGTGTCCATAATGCTCCATTGTAGTTCCAAATTCCTCCTTTAAGAGATATACCCTGATGTGGCGATGTCTCATAGGCCACGAACCCCTATTTAGTAGGGAGTCCATCTATGAAAACTGCTCCATCCAGATAGAAGGCTTTCCTTCCTTCTGTTGTGGCCCGTAAGATCTGAGGCATACATGCTCTTCTGTGCCCTATCTGCAGTCTTGTGAGGTCTTCGTCCATGAATAAAGATTTACCTAGAAATCTTTTTAGTATGGATCTCTTTTTGAAAAGAGAGATTCTCTCCTCTGCTGACCACATGTGTAATATAAGGGCCCGAGGTTTTGTGTTATCTTTTCAAGCTCTCCATGCACGAGTGAATAGCATATCGTTATATCCTAGCTGACGACATATTTGTGATGCACCAGCCTCAGTAGATGTTCTTTCCGAGAGGTCTGTGATCCTCACATGTAGTCTATGGGCCTGTATGAGTCTCTCCTCTTCAAGTGTGTCTTGCACCTTGATGTATTCATCTCGTATCGCCTCTTCCTTAAACTCTTTTTTAATGTTTTTGCATACGACTTAAACCCAACTGTTTTGGGTTGATTCCACTTCTGATCTGACTTGCTCTTGGATCTCCTATCATGCCCGAATCTATTTTGGATAATCTATTTTGGTAATTTCTCCCTCTTGGAGATCTTCAAGTGGATAATTACCAAGAGGGAGAAATTACCAAAATAGATTATCCAAGATCTCTTAGATACGACTCAAGATCTCCTATCATGCCCGAATCACAGTATCCCTGCACTGACAATGTACCCTTTCCATAACATATACATGTGTCCTGTGTACCTTTCAAGTACCTCAAAATGCTTTTCACTGCATCTTAATGTGATTTACAAGGATTAGATGTAAACTTGCTGACAACAGCCACTGCATAAGCAATGTCAGGACATGTAGCAACCATGGCATACATCAAAGAACCACAAGCTAATGCATATGGAATGCCTTTCATAGCTTAGACTGTGGCATCATCTTTCTTGTTTGCTAAGCTTTGTGAGTGTGGTGGTAATGGCACACCAAGAGGCTTAGCATCAGTCATGTTGAATCTCTCAAGCACTTTCATGTACCTGCCTTGAGAAAGGAATAAAAGACTATGCTTTCTATCCCTTGTAATGTGCATACCCAAAATATGTTAGTTGGACCCAAATCCTTCATAGAGAAAGCTGAATTCAGCTCCTTTTTCAAAGCATTTAAGGTTTGCCTTATGCTTGCCTGCAATCAGCATATCATCCACATGTAAGACAAGCATAGTAAGACTCATCTTGAGCTTTGCATTTCACCTTATAAACCCACTTGCTATGAATGGTTTTCCTACCTTTGGGCAAAGAAACAAGCTCCCATGTTTTGTTTGAATAAAGTAACTCCATCTAAGATTTCCCAAAAAAGAATGACAAACTTAAGAGTTTGTATCAATTTGAAGAAGGTCAATGTTGCGAATATGCGTGCCAATTACATATTTGGATCACCTGTTAGAGAGAGCTAGCGCTAAGAAAGTCTATAGCTTGATGGATTTTTAATCATGTGGCAATTGCACTAGAAAACCAATATAAGTTTGCATTTGCAATAGAATGGGGAATGTATGCATCTACAATAATGCCCTTTGGTATGACAAATGCACTTTTAACATTTCAAAGACTAATGGGTCATATATTTGAGAAATTTTTGAGAAGAATTTCGGAAGCTTTTATGGATGACCTTTATGCCTTATAAGCTCAAAGGTAAGAAAATCCTAGAGCTCTGAAGAATTTTTGAGAAGTGTAGCAGTTAATGGGGTTTTCTTGAATTTGAAAAAGAATGTCTTCATGTTGAAGCATCGTAAAACCTTGTTGGAGTTTGGAGGAGCAAGCATGCACATAAACAACGTAAGGAAGAAGAAGAAGCTTGGGAGCACAACATACAATGTATTATTAAGTTGTGATTCTACAAAGATAAGTATCTTGTTAAGATATGGGCCATAGTGTAATGAATCATGAGAACTAAAAAATAGAAATTGCAAAAAGACATTCCAATGGAACTTTATGATTTTTTTTTCCTAGTCTTTTTGCACGATTTTTTTTTTCGGGCTCTTCATATATGGCTGCATCTATTTTCACCAAATTGTGCCTTCAGACCTCAGTTTTTCCACCTTGTGATCGTGAGATTTTGAGCCTTGCTTTGTGAGGATCGTGACCTTGCCCTTCTAATCTTGCCCTTGGGGCCATGTGTGCTTGCAATACACCTCTAGGATCAGCCCTTGTAGTTGTAGGTTGTGCACTTATTACTTGCCCCTTGCCATTGTGTCCTTGAGCCTTTTCTATAGTTCACAACATGAGGAAGAGGAATGTTTACAACATTCTTGTCTCCTCATTCAATGGCACTATATTCTTATGTCTCATATCTGCACATGAACCATGCAGAATTGTTGCTCGCGAATCTATCTTTTTTCATGTGACTAAGGTCATAAGATCTCGGTGTTGATAATGTGGTGCAAGTGGTGACCGACAATGGGTCCACTTATGTTTACATGGACTCATGGTTGAAGGCATGTATTCTAAGATCACTTGGACACCATGTGCATCATATAGCCTTGACCTCATGATGGATGGTATATATCATATGCATTGGATTGGCTAGGTTTTGGGCAAGGCAATATTTATTGTCAAATTTGTGATGAGTGGACTAAAGTTCTCATTATTTTTTTAGTGCCCATAGCCATCTGGTTCTTAAAAGCCCTCTATCACACTGTCTTGTTATATGCTCATAGTTCTTGATAGTGTATTGAGGGTTAGAAAAGGGCTTCTATTTATTTACATACTTTTGTGGTAGAGGAATGTTAACATATCTTTGAAGTCAAAGTTGAAGATCCTTTGTCCACATGGTTCTCATACATTATCATGGGAGATGATCTATTTTGGTTAAAGGAAGAGGTTTTAGATGTTTCTCTTGAACCATTGTATATAGTGATTTGCATAAGGGACATGAAGAGCCACATACTTGAAAAAGTACAAGATCTTTTTTGATGATGATTAAGTGTTTTTGTTGCTAGTCAATTTTTTTAGATTAGACTCTAGATTTTAGATTGGTTTCATAGAAGAATCCACGCCATTGCTCACATTCTCAATCCATTGTGGAGATCAAGGCAACAATACTGGCATTGAGCTTGATGATAGCTAGATAGATTACATAGAAAGATGGATAGGTGAAGATATGGCTTTGCACAAGCGGCTAGAGAGAGAGAGATCTCAATTCCATACCCAACATAGTTACTTTGGGGAGCTCATTGCATGTTTATGAGAGAATTAGGTTACACATATCATATAATGGGAGATGTATGGAATGAGTACCTGATTGTTAGTAAGTACATTACTTACCAACAATCATATAATGGGAGATGTATGGAGTGAGTACCTGATTGTTGGTAAGTACATTACTTCATTATTTTGTATCAAATCATCAGTGATTACAAATTATGCATATGCAATAATCGTTTGTAGAGAAAAATGGCTTTGCGGGTTCTTTCATAAGATTATAGCATTCCAGAGAGGAATCAGAGCATATGGATATTATTTGAAAAAAGAAACGGGTCGAGCCTTTGTAATTTGAAAAGTTAGCATATTATCATCACAATAGTAAGTTGCTAGAGTTAAAAGGTCTAAACATAGTCCTCTGTAGATAAATTTCAAGTTTGATATTTATATAATACAATTTGAACGTTCATGAATGTAAGCTTGTAAATTTTTACTTCTATGTATAAATTATAGATCAATACTGAAAATATTGATATTAGAAAAGTTAAAGATATTCCTCTGATCCCCAAGAAAGAGAGGGATATTTTTACTACGTTTGCTCTCGAGTAAGAGAGGAATGTGCGTTAGACTCGTAACCAAATTAGGTGAGCTAGGCTTCTTCATGTATGAATCTATGTGGAATCTCTATACTAGATACTAGATTGTAATGCATTCTCTAATATCACTTGTTGTGTGTTATTTGTAGATGATGTATCATTATCTTCTAATAGTCGCAAGGAAGTTCGTCCATGGAAGTTTGCTTCGAGGAGAGGTTGATGTGGTCACGAGAGGCATGGTGGAATAAGTCTATAGGAAGTTTGCTTCGAGGAGAGATATACGTGGTTGTGGGAGGCACGGTGAGGCTTCTACTTCTCAAGTTGATCCATAGGATTGGGAGAAGACTCAATCTCATCTTCTAGTGGAGATGGTGATTTGTTTGCAACATACTTTGATGATTCGGAATCCGCATACTATGGTGATTTGGAGTCCCCGTAGCACATCATCATTGGCTAGTACATTTGATGTAGACATAGTTTCTATTCATACAAGTACAAGCACATTAGTGTAGATACTGATACATATTCCTATCAATTCATACCAAAAAACTAATGTGTTTTGTTTTCCATTTTGATTTGAATTTAGTTAAGAAATACATAAGTTTTGCAACTATAGAAATAAAAAAAGAACATTTATCTTCATGCATAGATACAATATTATGCATATTCACGGCAAAAAATACTCTTTGCATATGTACACTCCCATGTACATGCATACATATATGTGTCATAGTACCTTATGAAAGTATGAGTACTGTATGGCAAGCCCCAAATCATAAGGTACGTACCTAGTATTGTATCCTATCATAACGTATGAATTGTACGGATCGTACCCAAACAACTATGGATGTAGATGGTGATACCATGTATGGGATTATATTTGACATTGGAGAGTCTTCTTAGTCTTTAAACTTCACCTAAGCTTGGATTTTGGTGACTCTCTTCATGTCATTTATGGACAATGGCATGTGCCAAAACCATGGATGATGGACTTTATAGTATATACTTTTGACATTTGTAGTCTACATGCTTTGTTACTATCTAGACATGTTCTTTGTATGACCATTGATCATTGACATTGTTGTGCAATGTGTAGTCATGTTTCATGAGTAATTGGTAATGGATTATCTCCATATGGCATAATGAAGTTGATTGTGTCCATATGGCATAGATCCGTTGTCCACTTTAATGTATGATCAATGTTGACATTGTCTCATTTGTCTTGACACTTATAGTTAATGTGTAAAATCAATGATCATTATTAAAATTGAAACTAATAATGTGTGTTGTAAATTTTAAGAGATTGGGTTTAAAGTTATATTTGTTATAATGTTTCATTGATGTTAGAATGTATATGTACGTCCAGACTCAGAAAAAGGAATAATTTTCATAGTACACAATACTAAATAGACCATAGGTGTTTCTATGTGTTATGCGTGTCACATATATAAAAAAGAGGTGTTCAATATGCATTTATATATAGTTTATGTTTGTAAAAATAAATATTTTGAAGTGAATAAAAACCTCGATTTTATTTTCGACTTTTTAAACCTCTATGATTAAACTATCTAAATACTGATTTAAATCTCTTCCTATACTATGCTATGGGTGTATATACAAGCTATACTATATTATGGGCATATATGGAAGGAAAGAATTGCATTTATAGTTCTAAGTGTGTTCACACATATCACTACCAAATTATGTTAAGAAATCTCCCATGGGACTAATGCAAAAGAGAGCCAAAAGCTTTGCGAAAAGCTTCGAGCTTCTCATGGGGTAGGGCCTTTGTGAAATGGTCTGCAAGTGTATCATATGTGGGCACTTCATTGGGTTCCTCGCAAGTGCCAATGCACTTTGATTGCTAGAAAGATGGTAGAAGCTTGAGGAACAGCCAAATCAACCTCAAGGCATTTGAGCCAAACACACTAAACCGTAATTGTGAAAGCTTTCCTACACTCTCACAATCACGAGCTTATAGTTGCACTTTCATTTGAGAGTGAATTTGGGGTTTGCCTGGACTCATTGTGATATGTATACTAGGCTTCATATTGCTCAACCAAGATATGCATGAGCTACCATGCATGAAGTAAAAACCACTTATGGACAAACGAGTGTCATAACATTGAGCCCAATCAAAGTTGAAAAAAGCACGTAAATCTAGTGGTATGATCCCCCCTTGGGATTAAACAACCCCTGCTACTGGTACCAGATAAGTAGCAAAAGATATGCTTAAGTGCCCAAAAATGCTTGATACTCGGTCTATGCATAAATTTGCTCATTTGAGAGACAACAAACTGAATGTTAGACTGTGTAATGCATACATAAATCAAACACCCAACATCTTGTTGATAGGGATTAGCATTAATCTAAAATGAAATAAATATTCTAGTGAAGTTAACATACATAAGAAGCATATTCTCCAATATATACTTACACATTTCTTCCAAAGTCTGTGAGAGATTTCATTAGACCCCCAAAGAGAGCTTTGACTCATGCTTGAGGGGATGGAGACACAGACACTTGGAACATGCAAATGGTCCTTGATCTCTGGTTGCAAAGCAGCCAGATGATGTGTGGCCTCTGTCCAGAGGATTATGACACACAGCTCAGAGATCTCGAAGAGCAATTTATGACCATATACACATGGTGAGACACCTGAGATGCATTCTAGCCCTATGGGAGTGCAGGATGAAAATATGATTTGCATCATCATTTTTGTACTCTTTAAAGCCTTGACTACCATTCACCCATCCTGCCACTATTACTCTTTCTCTGGCTTTATCCTTGTATCAGAGATTAGTTGGCACTGTCATATAGATATTCATTGCTAGTTTTCATGTTTTTTTTCCTTTCATGATGACTAGGTTCATATCCACATCGTTGTATAGATTTGTCACATGGGTCAATTCGGCTGCTCTTAGATGTTAATATGTCTGCTCTTTCTTTCTCAATACTGCGCTGTATGCACAATGCAAAAACAATTAAAAGGCCCTACTGGCTGTTTTGGTCCACCAAAAGCTTTTTATTTATATTCGAGATGCTAATAGTAGCTTTTGCCTTACACTTAGTTGCTGTTTTTTTGTACTCGATCATAAGATCAGTTCAGTACCTTCAACATCTTGGAAGTGGGGAGTCTGTAAGCTGCATTCTCCATAGTCATTTCACCCACACTGCATCGTGCCTTTATTCTGGGTGCTGGGTGGTGGGGAACCCTGATTTTGCATTTTCGTTTACAGCCTCACAGAATGTTGAGGGCCCTTCAAAGGCTTATTTTATTTCATGTCATTTCTGTCTCTGCCTTCTGTTCATCATTGACCAATGGCATTGTTCCACAGGTTTTTCCTCATTAGTCTTCATTTAAGTTCCTTCGTGTTTTCTGCTTTCTGTTTTCCAGATTGTTTTGATAACCAAGACCTAAACAGAATTTCAAGGCGACCGCATGGGCATTTTGGTTTGATAAACTTTGAGCAGATGAGGTTTTGTGAAACTGAGGATGAATTGCCTGGAGGAGATTGTGAATTTGTTACATTTAAATATCACATACCAGTAAATCCAGCAGTTGATCTTTTACTGAGGTAAGTGGATTGATATCAATTTTATTCTCGATCACATGCATTCACTGACAAAGAGAATTTGCCACTTTGGATGGGAGGATCACATAATAAGCTGCTAATGAAAAGGCAATTACTTAAATAAATATGATGAACCATCATAATCATTTTTTTTGGATTAAGCTCTCAAATATGAAGTATGTTTCTATCATAGTTGTAAGATTTTATGGATCCAACAGACTCAACTGACTAGATAACTCAAACATAATAGGAAATCAAAAAATTTTTAAAAAAGTATGGAATAACATGGGAAAATAAGTAGGTTGCACTCTGGACAATAAGAAAGGCCAGGGTCAATATCTTTGAGCTGCTGCGATTCCCAATATGTATATATTATATTGCAAGGGAAATTAGTTTCAACTCACAAACCCTTGAGATACACTATCAAGTATTAGAGATGATTATTTTCTCGAAGTATCCTTCTTCTACGAAGCCTAACAACCTTACCAATTCTGTTGGAGGTAGAGAAATCTTATTTCTTACTAAAGTACAATGTTGTTGGTTTCACTGGAGGGTAAAAGGAGGGTGAGAGGGAAGAAGATAGAGGAAGAGAGACACATTGGATTAGGTAGAATCAAGCTTCCAATAAGTGACATTCTCATATGATGAACCCCGTTGAATTATATAAAGAACAAGGGGGTGTACACATGTAGGTGGCCAGTTAGTTATTGAGCAGTCAGTTATGCAGACACCTATGTCCAAGCCACCTCCCACTTAAAAGTTTTTTTTTTGGAAGGAAAAGTTTTTGCATTCCCATTATAGATGAATATACTAAAGGCATTGGCACCTGATAGGTACAAGGTTTCCTAAAGCCCACTAAAAAAATAGTATGGACAATAAGTTCGACTTTGAAATGGACTTCTTGTGATAGGGTGAACTGGTGGAAAATATTCATTCCCCAAGCAGGAATGGAGGTATGCTCTTCCTAAACATGATTGTCTTCTCAAAAGTATAGTGTTCCTTGATTGCCATATGAACTGAAGGATCCAGAACCTAAGTTGATCTGCAATCCATGGAGTTGCTGAATTGACAAACAATTCTAGCTTAAAGGTAAGTGTTTGCTTTGAAAACCTTGGATGCAAGGGTTTGACTTTCTGTTTTAAATCACTCCATTAGTTTGGTATTTTCTTGTAATTCCGAAATATGTGTTGCAAGATTTCTGAATGCTTACCACAACTTGGACAAGGAAATAGTAGTGTGGAATATCTTGCCAAAAAATTCTTGACATTTGATATCGCCCACCACTACTCTCCAGAGGAAAACACGGTAGTGCAATGGCAAACATGACTTCCATATGTTTAAGCATTTATCAACCCACAATTTAGACTGGTGATGTAACTTGCATCGTGAGTTACACGTATCACCTATTTTGAAACGTGGTTTAAGTAGATGATAGTATTGGCCTTTTCATGCATTGAACCAATGTCGAAGTTTGGCACATTTCCAGTCCCTTTCTCTACCATTCGGATGATGGTAAAATGGCATGTTAATGTCTTGATATTCTTGTTGAAGCCTTAGCCATGCAGCTCTGTATGCAGGACCAAGATTGTATCTTCGTTTCGCTTGCGGGAATGAATGCTAATGATAGGAGTCATTGAAGCAATTGCGCAAGGGTTGAATCTCTTTCTTGTGAGAGTATCACACATGCGAACCGAGGCATAGAGAAGGAACATCCATCACGGTGATTCCATTCCCATGGAAATATTTGTCGATGAACGTTCACTATCTCAAATCAAGTGTGGATTCAATTTCTTCCATGACTTAACAAGTAGGGTGGCTGATAATTCTTCCTATCTTTTGTTTGCGTTTTGTGCTAGGTTTCCTTATGACTGAGTTTGCCCATCATTTCCAGAAGAGATAGAAACTCAGTTCGCAGAGCTTCATGTGAGTTCATGCTCATGATGTGTTTGCGTTGTGGGGTGTGTGTGAGAGCATGCATTCATTCTTAGTTCTATACCCAATATTGGACACTAATGACGTTAGTGGGGATGTCATAGTATTGAGTGGATATTATGCATAATGGAGCTGATCTGCTATATAGTCTTGTGGTTGACTACCATGAGCTTATAGTTGCACTTTCATTGGAGAGTGAATTTGGGGTTTGCCTGGAGCTCTACTAGGCAACGACCTAGAGGGCGTTGGTCCTCCGTCTCCAATAAAGCCCTGGTCTCTCTGGCCCCCCTGAAGAGCTGTGGGTAGCAGTCTCTCATATCCTCATATGCCTGGCATCTACATGTGTAGTGCTCCTTGTCCTCCACCTCCTCTTGACATATCCTGCATAATCTCTCGTCCCTGGGGGGGGTGTGTCGCTCGCCCAACCTCAATCTCGAGCTGGTGTGATGATACTCTGAGCTGCCCAATGGCCACTCTCTCGGCTGGTGCCATGTATGTATCCATGTATCGTGGTCTCTGAATGAAACCATCCTCTGTCACTGTCAGGAAGTGCTCTCTGTAGTGTTGCCTCTTTCTGGGAAGAGGCTCCCGTGGTGCTATCCATGTCTCCCTGACTTGTATCTGTAGTAGGTCGTGACGGATGATCCCGTTCCTCTCTGAACGAGAGAGGGTAATGTAGGGGGAATAGAGGTCATACTGAAAAGGGGGGAGGTCGGCAAGGTGGTTAGGTTCGTAAGGTTCGTAAGATTCGGTGCGGGTAAGGTACGCGAACTGAATCTTACCTCCAAGCTAAGGTTCGTAAGGTACGCTAGGGTGTGTGTATACACACACACACACACACACACACATACATATATGCACAATTTACAAATACAATAGACTACCTAAAAGAGGTTAACTCCCAAACATTTTGAAGATAATACATGCACAACTACAAAATGTTATATGTTCTCCCTTCTCACCTAACATGTTAATAATACTCTATGAAATAGTGGGTAGAAAACTTGTATATCATTGAATAGATCCCAGATGAAAGAAGTTCAACAAATTCTGAAAATTGTCATATTCGAAGTCTCAATTTCCAAAATACTTGCCATGAATGGAGTAGAACGTTGAGAAGAATACATGTATCTCATTTGATAGATCCCATATGAAAGAACTCAAACAACAAATAGTGAAAACTAGAAGATTTGAGGCCTTAATTTTTAGTGTGTACTTAATTGAAGTGACTCTTATGAACCGCCACGAACCGGATGTAAGGTACGTCCTTGAACCGAACCGAACCAAACGGGATCTGAGAACCTTATGATCCGGTACGCGAACCGGGGCAACCATGGAGGTCGGTAATGCTCATGTCGTGGTCTGCCAACCATCGGTAGGTCTGTGCATACCATACTCTCTCATGCCTTGTCTCTGCCAAATGTCTAGAGCTCTCAAATGCAAGCCTGGTGGGTCGACTGGTGGGGAGCTCTTTGACTCTTAGAACAAAGGTTGCCGGCTGAAAGAGGGCCTCCACTAGCATTGGTGGTGTGCCAAGCTGAGCTCGTATAATGTCATGTGGAACGGAGGGCTTGCTCTGGAGCAAGCGTGAGATCATGGTGACCCGGGGCCTCTCAATCCGTGTCCACATCACCTCCGTGATACCTGGTGCCCATATTGCCACTGCGTACATCAGTGCGGGTGTCACTAGAGTATCAAAGAGCCACCCCTTAGTTCGGGGCTCCTGAAAATGTGCCTGAAAGCAGCGTCTCTGCAATCGAGCAAGCATCGCATAGCCTCGCCTCAACCTATCTCTCGCTGCCTGTGCCATGGAGAATACCCCTGTGCTACCCGAGAAGGTGACACCTAAGTAGACGTAGGAGTCCACTACCTCTATCTGTCCTCCGGCTGCGGTGAAAGAGGAGTGATGGCGTGCTGTCCTGGAGGTGTGGAAGATCATGACCTTGGTCTTGCCAAGGTTCACTGTGAGTCCTCTCTCCATGCAGAAGGTATCGAGTTCCTGTAAATGTGATTGCAGCCCCTCCTGTGACTCTGAAAGCAGACAATGTCATCAGCATATAATAGGATGTGTACTTGCATACCTCCGAGGTCTCCTCCTAGCCCTCCTACTCGTTGTATATACTTCGTGATCTCGTCGATGTAGAGAGCGAAGAGAGTGGGTGAGAGAGGGCAACCTTGTTTCACACCAATGGTGCTAACAAGGCTATCTCATAGGCCGCCGGGGCAATGCACCTTGCTTGTGATTCGTGCATACAAAGCATGGATGGATCATGGCCCATAGCATGTCTGACGGTAGGTATAACTCCTGGAATCTCCGTAGTAGTCTCTCTCGAGGGACCATGTCGAAGGCTTTGCGGAAATCCACATAGCAGCAGTAGAGTCTCCGCTTCCTCGCCTTCGCGCTCTCAATAAGGTAATGAAGTACGAAGATGTGGTCGATGGTGGAGAAAGTGCGGCGGAAGCCTGCCTGGCTGGGTGCTTTGATCCGATCTGCCTCAGCGTGTGTACTAAGCTCTGCCTCTAGTACTGCCCCATAGATCTTGACTAGGATGTGGCCTATCATAATAGTCTTGTAGTTCGCAGGGTCCATCATATCGCTGGACTTATGGATAGGCGCAATGGTATGCATAGTCCACGAGTCAGGTAACCCCTCAACCAAAGCACGGTTGAAGAGGTGGGCGATCAAGTGGGAAACTACATCGACTCCATAAATAAGTGCTCGCCCTGTAGTCCCATGTGGTTTGCTGAACGACCATGCTGCAGCCTATGGATGGCCGGTCGTACTATGCCTGCCGTGAATAGGGTGGATATCACAAGACGCGGTGTGGGAGGATTCAGGAATTGGCAATGGGGGCTATCATGGGACGTCATATAGCCTCCAGGCGTAGGTGTGCCAAGTTTGAGGCTCTACTATGGGTGTAGGTGGGCGTGGCTCACGTAGGGCCCTCCACGCGGTGGCGCAATCCCTACTCATGAGAAGGTCAAACAGTTCTGCCTCCTGTCGCTCCTCGAAAGCTCGCCGCTTCTGGCGTGTGAGAGTGCGCATCTGTCGTCGTGCCTCCCTCTCTGTGATGGATCCCAAGATACTCTGTGCTCTGAGGTGTTGGTATAGTCTTCTACACTCCTCATCTTACCATCTATTCTGGGGTGTATGCTCCAGCCGTGTCGAATGTGCGGTGCCGTGGGTGGTGTATGGGAAGCTGAGAGTAGCGGATGTGTGGAGGATCGAGAAGTGGGTGGTGAGGGTGTCCAATGGGGTGGAGGGATCAAGGGAGTAGATGCCCTCTCGAACATGTGAGCTAGAGATGTGTGCTAGCTCATGTCTAAAGTGAATAGTGGTATGGGCATGTCGCGGTATGGTGGCGGGGTGGGTTACGCATGGTGAGCCGCGTATGGATAGGGCGAGATATATGTGATCAACACCAATCAGTATGGGTGGGATGGTGAATGAGGTGATGAGATGTGTCACCTCAGGGGGTCAAATCCCATTATAGATAATGAGACGGTGTGCTGCTCCCATCTGGAGAAGGTGTCGACCATATGAGGTGGGTGTGGCGGTGTCGACTGAGGCTCTGAGTGTAGAGACATCCTCCATGGTGCGAAGAGTCTTAGGGTCGTCAAAGTCGTAGATATCACACTGGTGGCTCTGAGTGCGGGCATTGAAGTCTCCTACAAGGAAGACTTCGCCCATCCCGGTATACTCCAGAGTCCATAATGGTGTCATTGAGGCAGTCATATGACGATGGGGTGTTTGGTCCCTCCCCCTCTGAGGGCCGCTCGGGGGTATGCATGAAGTGCGAGCCAATGGGTGCAATTTAGCAGACGGCGAAATGCGCTGCCCTCTCCTCTGATAGCTAGAGGCGTATCCACATGAAATGTGCCTCTGGGTCTCTGGCTACCACCTGTACCCTGTGCTGTAGAGACTGTCTATAAAGCACGGCTACTCCTGATCCTTGTGTAGTGTGCTGTCGCGGTGGGCTGACTCCCACCTATAGTTGTCAATCCTCGGTAGGCTCCTTACCTGGCTCTTGTGTGTCTCTGTCAAGAAGATCATGACCCTGCCCTCCATCACCTCCTCGAGGTGCCTTGGATGTGTCCACAAAGATCCATTGCAGTTCTAGACTGCAATGCGCACCTCCTGCAGTGCTGTCTCATAGGCTTCGAATCCCTAATCAATGGGTCGTCCATCGATGATGACACGACCGTCTCTGTATAGGGCACGATGTCCCTCCCGTGGGGCCTGGAGGACACACGGCATGCATGCACGTATGTGCTCTACCTGCTAGAATTGCAATGCGCACCTCCTGCTGTGCTGTCTCATAGGCCGCGAACCCCTAATCAATGGGTCATCCATCGATGATGACACGACCGTCTTTGTACAGGGAACAATGTCCCTCCCCTCGGGCATGGAGGACACACAGCATGCATGCACGTATGTGCTTTACCTGCATCCGTGTGAGGTCGTCATCCAAATAGATCGGGGTGCCCGGTGTAGTGCGTAGTACCGCCCGGCGTCTGAGGAAGTCTCTCCTCCCGGCCTCATCCGAGAATTGAAGGATAAGTGCTCTCCTCTGTGTGGTGTCTCGTCCTTCTCTCCAGGCTCTGGTGAAAGGGAGAGGCTTATCCGCGCGGTATCCAAGTAGTGTGCACAAGCGACACCCGTGGTGATCCGTATGTCTCTGTGAGTCCAAGGACGCGGACATTGAGCCTGCGAGCATGTCGCATTCGCTCCTCCTCAATGGCGGTGTGTAGTATGTGGATCTCCTCATGGTGATTGTTCTTCTTCGCCTCTTGTCGAAGGTTTTTTTTGACAACTTAGACCCATCCATCTTTTGTGGTCTCAAGCTCGCTCTAAACCACCTCTATGCACTTTCTTGATAGTTGCTCGGATGTCCTCTAGCTATGGGGCGATCTCCCCCTCCGCACGTATGCTATCCAGTTTTGTCCTCATATCAATAAGCCCACTGTGCAACTCCTCTTGATCCCGTGAGTGCTGGTTGCGGATAGCAAGAAGCTCTTCTCAGAGAGACTCGTTCTCCTTCTCCAAGGCTGCTACCTTGGCTTCGAGGGCGATGACTCTGCAGGTTACTTGTTCAATCTAGAATCCCCTTCTTTCTTATGTTTCCCTATCAACTCTTGGAGGGTATGCTCTAAAGTTGCCAGTTTTTCCTCTAACTTAGGAGCCATTAGAGAGAGAGAGAGAGAGAGAGAGAGAGAGAGAGAGAGAGAGAGAGAGAGAGAGAGAGAGAGAGAGAGAGAGAGAGAGAGAGAGAGAGAGAAAGAAAGAAAGAAAGAAAGTCATATTAACGTCTTTTGGAGGCCAAACTTGGCCTATGAGACAAAAACCATGTACAAGTGTAGTAACCCTGTGTAGAAGATAAAGTGAAATAAAAAAGTATATCGCTACACAAAGCTATATAGGGCTGGAAAAGGCTGGGGAGACGTGGCTCTAACTCTGCAAATAGTGGCCACCTAATACATGGGGGATCCCAAAATGTGAGTAAAACGCCCTAGCTACTGGTGATGGGTGGAGGTGGGTGTAGTATGTGGTACATCGGTGGTGGTCTGAGTGCCTCCTGAAGGAAGACAACCCAGGGGGTGGTGGTACGCCTATGCTCCATCATGTGGTCGTAGGCAATCCTGATGCGTGAGATATCCTCCTGATATAGTCGTGGTCGACGATATCCGCCCATGCGTGGTCGGCGCCGTGCTCTCTGTGCTTCTGCCAGGTGGAGCGTGAGCCCTATAGATGGACCTCTCTGATGTAGCTCAACTCGCTGAAAGAACTGGGTAGTGGTTTGCTGGGTACTCACCCGTGGCTGATGTATGGGCTGTAGTGACCGCTCTCGCCTCTCGTATGCTGCTGTGAGAAAGCGTCCCAAGCGTCTCTGGTCTCCCATAGTCATGCACAGCTGGAATGACTCCTCGATCTGGAACTGTGCTCGTAAGTCTAAGTATGCTGGACATCTGATAACAAAATGCTCCTCACTCTCTACCTCTGTCTGGCATACTGGGCACCACCTCTCCTCACGGGGGACTCCCCTGGACCGACCCCTCTCAATCTCGAGCTGATGTGATGAAACCCGGAGCTGCCCAATGACGACTCGTAGGTGGTGGGGAAGGTAGATCTGCATGTATCTCGGAATCTCGATGAAGCCCGTGCCCGATATATGTAGAAAATGCTCGCGGTAGTAGAGCATTTTCGGTGGCAATGTACCCCTAGGGCTCACCCATGTCCTCTGTATGTATGTATGCCATATCTCCTGACGAATGATCCTATTCCTCTCTTGATGAGAGAGCGAGTAGGTGGGTGCATGAGTCGTACTGTAGTGGTGGTGCCTGTCTATGTCAAAGCCATGGTGGGCAAGCCAGTCTCGTGTCTGTGCATACCATGAGGAGGTGTCGCCTGCTAATGCCATATCACGTGATGCCTCGAAAGCACGATAAGCAATGCGCTCTGTATCCATGCTCCGAAGTCTGTGTAATAGGCATACTGTCTGGAATAGTGCCTCAACTAGCATCGGTGGTGTAGCGAGCTCTGCTCTAATGATATCATGTGGTACTGAAGGTTTGCTGCAGATAAGTCTGGCAATCATGAGGATCTGTGGCCTCTCTAATGCTGTCCATACTGATGTAGCTAATCCTAGTCCCCATATGGCTGCCCCATACATGAGCGCTGGCGTAACCAAAGTGTCAAAGAGCCACCCCTTTGTGCGGGGCTCCTGAAAATATGCCTGGTGGCACTGTCTCTCCATCAAAGCTAGTGCTGCATACCCATGTGTGATGCGGTCACGGGCTGCCTGAGCCATAGAGAAGACCCCTGATGCTGCTGTAAATGTCACCCCCAAGTAAACATATGATCCGACCACCTCGATCGGTCCACCTGCTGCTGTGAACAAACTATGTCTGCGTACCTGTGCTGATGTATGAAAGATCAAGACCTTGGTTTTACCAAGGCTCACAGATAACCCTCTGTGTCTGCAAAAGTCATCTAGGCCGTGTAGATGATGCTGTAGACCTTCTGCAGACTCTGAAACCAATACAATATCATCAGCGTATAAAAGAATATGGACAGTGGACCCGTGCACCTCAATGCCATCTCCCCCCTGCTGCTGTATGAAGTCCACTATCTCATCAATGTAAAGACCAAAGAGGGTGGGTGAGAGAGGGCATCCTTGCTTCACCCCGATAGTGCTAGCAAGTGGATCAGATAAGCCCCCTGGACATCTGACTCTACCAGATACTCTCTCGTATAAGGCGTAGATCCCCCATATCATCTCCTCCGGAGCTCCGATGTCAACTAGTCGTCTGAAGAGTCGATCCGTGGGAATAGTGTCAAATGCTTTGCGGAAGTCCACAAAGCAACAATATAATCTCCTCTTCCTCACCCTGGCCTGGTCGATCAGGCATCTCAGAGTGAAGATGTGGTCAATGGTAGAGTAATCTCGTCTGAAACCTGCCTGTCCTGGGGCCCTGATGCCCTTCCTCTCAGCGAGAGTACTCAACTTTGTCTCTAGTACCGCCCCATATAACTTGGCCAATATAGGGCCAATCATGATCGTCCGGTATGTAGCTGGATCCATAGTATCACCTGACTTATGAATGGGCACTATGGTGTGCTCAGTCCATGAGTCTGGGAACCCTTCAACCAATGCACGGGTGAAGAGATGGGCAATGAGCGGTGCGAGAGTCGTGCCTCCATAGATGAGGTGCTCTGCCTGTAAACCGAAATGATCATGGGCCCTGCCATGCTGAAGCCGGGCAATAGCGCGTCCCACCATAGTGGGTGTGAAGAAGTCAGAGGTAGTAGGACGTGAGCTCTGCGGTCTGGGAATGGGAGGCTGGTCTGGGATCTCGTATAGGCTCCGTGCATAGCTATGCCAAGTGCTCTGGTCTCGGATAGGTGTCTGCTGTCTCCTCTCTCTCAAATGTCGCCATGCCACTACACTGTCTCGACTCATGAGCAAATGGTAAATATCCCAATACTGTCTCTCCTCCCAATCTCGCCGTTTGCGGCGAGTAAGGCTCTGCATGCGACGCTGTGCCTGTGTGTGTGTAATATCTCCTCTATGCTCTAAAATCCGTAGGTGTTTACGCAGCTCACGACAATCTGCATCATACCAACGGTTCCTGGGCATGGATCCTGTGCGTGGAGGGTGCATATGTGTGCGGTGTGGGAAGCTTCGGAGAGCTGAGTCCTGTAGGATGGAGGTGATATGTGATGTAAGTGTGTCCAAAGGTGAGAATGGATCGAGGGAGAGTAGGCGGGTGTGTAAATGTGAGAGAGAGAGAGAGAGAGAGAGAGAGAGAGAGAGAGAGAGAGAGAGAGAGAGAGAGAGAGAGAGAGAGAGAGAGAGAGAGAGAGAGAGAGAGAGAGAGAGAGAGAGAGAGAGAGAGAGAGAGAGAGAGAGAGAGAGAGAGAGAGAGAGAGAGAGAGAGAGAGAGAGAGAGAGAGAGAGAGAAAGTGTTTTTACGTCTATTAGGAGGCCGAATTCGGCCTATGAGACAAATCAATGTACATGGGTGTATCTTCTGTCAATCGGAAAAGATAAAAGTGATGAAGAAAAAAGCTGGTAAGGCTGATATAGATCTCTGTAGTATGCATGTAGAGATACCCATGAAAGTGGGAGGGGGGGATGGTGAATGGAGTGCTATATCTGTAGTCTATATGCAAAAGGGTAGTACAAGCATGATAATGCATCTGAACGACTAACTAGCTCCATCGTGTACTAGTGGGCGGGTGTAAGATGTGGTACATATGAAAGAGAGAGAAAGAGAGAGAGAGAGAGAGAGAGAGAGAGAGAGAGAGAGAGAGAGAGAGAGAGAGAGAGAGAGAGAGAGAGAGAGAGAGAGAGAGAGAGAGAGAGAGAGAGAGAGAGAGAGAGAGAGAGAGAGAGAGAGAGAGGTATATTAATGTTTTCCAAATGCCAAACTTGGCCTATGAGACAAAATCATATACATCTCTATGAAGCAATGGAAAGGAAAAATACTCATTACATAAAACAAAGTAGGTTGAAAACAACAAAGGATGGTGTACCTGGTAATGAGGAGGTAGTGGGAACAAAATAGTGGTGCCTGGGTGAGCGTGGCTCTGACTTAGAAGATAATGACCACCTGACCACCTAATATAAGGGGGACCCGTTGTTGGGGATAAAGGCCCCAAGGACTCTCCTTTTGTATATTTTGACCCTTCCATGTGAAAGCTCTCTTCGAGAGCTTTCCAGACATATTTTTGTTGTATTTTTTGGACCCCAAATTGGGGAGTTATAGGCATTTACATTATTTTTATGACTTTTGGTCATTGGCCATGTGTGAACATGCCCAAATGACCTAAAAGTCACTTATCAATAAGACTTGGTCCCAAATCTCTCATAACTTGATTGGGACTTCTTCAACTTCAGCTTCTCCATCTTCTTCTCCAAATTTTTGCGCAAGTTTCTCTCTCTACTTTCTCTCTCCTCACGCAGCAGCCCACTCCCTTGGTGTTTGGAGCAACCGAGCACACCACGACGTAGCTCTCCGCGGCCTCTTTCAACTGGTATCAGAGCCGAGCCTTGAGCTGTTCCATCGCGACAAAGTTGCTCGAAGTGCTTTTCCACTTCAGCCTATGTTAAGTTGAAGGTGTTTTCTTGCATTTGGGAGAATTTCATCGCGAAAAACCTTCTTTTTTCGCGATAAAAGGGCTGTTTTTGGAGGATTACTTCAGCCCGGAGCAAAGCTGAAGCAAATTTTGTGTTTTTTAGAGAGTTTCATCGCGAAGAATCTCTTCTATTCTTCCTTTTGTATCCCCACAGGTCTTTTCCAGCATCCACATTGCTGGTTTTTTCATCTACAGGTCTTTTGTGGCAGAAATTCTCTCATTTTTCAAGTGGGAGGACATGCACAAAGATTGAGGAAGTGCATACTTGCTTGAAACTTATTACAGTAGGTCATTTCTCTGATTTTACAGGTCATATTGCTGCAAAAATTGGGGCTTTTGTGAAAACAAGCACCCATTGCCTTGGTTTTACATCTATGTATGCCTTTTGTGGTTGAAAAACAACAAATTTGTTGTTTTTGATGCAATTACAGCTTGCTGGAATTTTCTGAAATTTTCTGCAGAAAATTTCAGAAATTGTTTTTTGCAAGTTTTGAACAGTTTTTGGGCTTAATTTCTCAGCTATAGTCTCCTAAGGTAATTGCGCACAGGACAGCAGGTGAATTTTACCTTTTTGGTGAAATTTTGAAGCTCTTAGTGTGCAAACATGGCCTCTACCTCCTCTGATGTCAAAAGCTTGTTTGAGATCAAGAGATTTGAAGGTAATGGTTTCGATTTGTGGAAAGAGAGAATGTTGGGCATCCTCTTTCTTAAAGATTGTGAAGGGGCTCTTGAGGAAGTCAAGCCTGAAGATATGACAGATGCAGCATGGATGAACCTAAACAAGAAGGCCATCACTTACATCAAGATGGCTGTATCAGATGAAATCTTAGTGGATTTGAAAGGCCTTACAACTGCTTTTGAGGTATGGGAGAAGCTGAAAGCCACTTATGAAAATACCACGCCTGTAAATCAAGTGCATCTTATGCGTAAGCTAGTGTGTATGCAGCTTGATGAGTCAAAAAGTGCGGTTGAGCACTTATCTTTGTTTACAGGTACTCTTTCACAATTGCAGGACTCTGGATTACCTCCATTTGATGATAAGCTTAAGGCCATCTTCTTGTTGATAACCTTACCTGATTCGTGGGAAACATTGGTTGTTTCACTTTCGAATAGCCCCAGTCTTACCTTTGATGGTGTAAGGGGTTCTATTTTGAATGAGGAAATCAGGAGGAAAGCTAGTGGAGAGGGCAGTGGTTCAACCAATGTGGCTAGAGGAAGAACAGAAAAGAAAAGTGGAAATGTACAGAGGAAGAGGAGCAAAAGCAAAGGCAAGGCTGAAGTGACTTGTTATCAATGTGGTAGGAAAGGTCACAAGAAGCCTGATTGCAGATTCTATAAAGCTGAACTAGAAAGAAAGAAGAACACAGGTGACAGGAAGAAAAAGGACACCAAGAATGAAGCACATGATACCTCAAAGGACAAAGACAAAGAGAAGGCCAATGTGGCCTCTAGTGTCATCATTGAGGAGCTATCAGATGCAGAAGATATACTTTGTGCTACTATGGAAGCAGAGCATGCTGAAGTTATTGATCCTTCTATTAATATTCATGCACAAGATATGCAGATCACAAAGAGGGATTTGATTGATGCCTTGCTTACTGTGAATGATGCTTTGTCACAAACATGGATTGTAGATTCAGGTGCATCGTTTCATGTAACTCCTATTAAGGAGTGTTTCACTACCTTTCATGCAGGCAGCCATGGACATGTATATCTTGGAAATAACCATGCTTGTTCAATTGAAGGTATTGGCACAGTGCATCTCACAGTGGATGGTACCAATGAGCTGGTTTTGCATGATGTAAGGTATGTACCAAGCATCAAGAAAAGCTTATTGTCTGTTGGGCAAATGGATATGCATGGATATAGTACCCTCTTTGAGAAGGGGTCATGGAAGCTTATCAAAGGCTCTAGGCTGATTGTTAAAGGTACAAAGAAAGGGACTCTTTATTGCTTGCATGGTAAAGCCTTGCTGGGCAAGTTTATTGCTTTGGCTGAAATCCATTCACATATGGAATTATGGCATAAAAGGCTTGGTCACATGAGTCAAAAAGGCCTTGATAAACTATGTAATTTGGACAAGTTTGATGCTAAAGGCTCAAAACTTGATTTTTGTAATGAATGCCAATATGGTAAGCAAGTAAAGAATTCTTACTACTCTGGTGTCTCTCGTAAGTCTAATGTGCTTGATCTTGTTCATTCTGATGTTTGTAGCATGCCCACAAAATCTATGGGGGGTGCTCTTTACTTTGTTTCTTTTGTAGATGATTACTCTAGGAAGCTTTGGGTATATTTGTTAAAATCTAAAGATGAAGCCTTTGCTGCATTTAAGAAATTTCATGCATTTGTGACCACTCAAACAGGTAGAAAGCTGAAATGCTTACGTACAGATAATGGGGGTGAGTTTACAAGTGCTGAATTCAATAGATTTTGTGAAAATCTTGGTATTAAGAGGGAGCTAACAGTCCCATACAGCCCCTCTTCCAACGGTGTGGCTGAAAGGTATAATAGGACTTTATGTGAGAGGGTGAGATGCATGCTGTCCACAGCTAATCTCCCTCATGGATTTTGGGGAGAGGCTTTGAAAACTGCAGTTCATGTTTGCAATCGATCCCCTCATATGTCCTTAAAAGGTGGCATTCCAGAAGAGGTTTGGTCTGGCAAACCAGCTTCATATGACCACCTACGCATCTTTGGTTGCGATGCTTTTGTGCATATAAGGCCTGAGTTGAGAAGCAAGTTAGATGCAAAGTCCATGAAAGGAATCTTCATGGGTTATGGAGATGAAGGTGAAATGGGCTACAGGATTTGGCTACCTCAACTCAAGAAGGTAATACGCAGCCGAGATGTTGTATTTAATGAGGCAAGGCTGCTCAAAAACAATTGTGCCTCTAAAGATGACCATAAAAGAGTCAAATTTCAGCATGTACAGCCACCAGTTAAATCTGATATGGACCCTCGGGATGCACCACATATGGCTGGAAATGACAATGAGCCCGTGGTTATTGAGCCAGATGATGCTGGACAGCAAAATGATGCTCCTGAAGGGCATATGCAGCCACTTATTCATGCTGAAAACAGGGCTGGAAATGATGTACAGCAGCCTGTTAACAATGAAGAAGTTAATGTACCTCCTGATGTAGATCCATTGCCTGGTAATGTTGATCATTGGGTAAGAAGATCTATACGTCCTAGGAGGCGAGTGAATAGATATGATCCCTCTATACATTATATTATGTTATCAGATGAGGGTGAGCCTCTTACTTATAAAGAGGCAAAGCTACGTGAGCACAAGAAGAAGTGGGAGTTAGCCATGCAGGAAGAGATAAGGGCCTTGCATGCAAATGATACTTGGGATTTGGTTGAGTTACCCAAAGGAAGGAAAGCCATTCCAAACAAGTGGGTGTACAAAATCAAAACTGTTGATGGCAAACCCAAGTATAAGGCAAGGCTGGTTGCTAAGGGATATGCCCAAAAAGAGGGCATTGATTTCCAAGAAGTGTTCTCTCTAGTGGTGAAAATGACCACTTTACGTGTGTTGTTTGCTCTCACAGCTGCCTTGGATTTGGAATTATTCCAAATGGATGTTAAAACAGCCTTTTTGCATGGTGATTTAGATGAAGAGCTGTACATGAAACAGCCATAAGGATATGCCATTCCTGGAAAAGAGCATCTGGTATGCAAACTGAAAAGGAGCTTGTATGGGCTGAAACAGGCCCCCAGACAATGGTATAAGAAGTTTGATGCATTTATGCTCAAACATGGGTTTAAAAGAAGCCATGCAGATCATTGTTTGTACACGAAAAAGGATGAAGATGGCAGCCCAATTATTCTTGTACTGTATGTAGATGATATGCTGCTGGCTGGGAAGAAAAAGAGCACTCTGAATGCTCTAAAACAGCAGCTGAACTCTTCATTCTCAATGAAAGACCTTGGGGAAGCTGAGCATATTCTTGGTATGCGTATAAAAAGGGATAGACAGCAGCATACTTTGCAGGTATCCCAAGAAAAGTACATTGAAAAAGTGCTGGACAGATTTAATGTGGCTGATGCTAAGCCTCTTGGAGTGCCATTGCAGCCACATGTTAAGCTTTCCAAGGATGACTGTCCCAAAAATGATGATGCAGCCAGTTACATGAAGAGTGTTCCATATGCATCAGCTTGTGGTTCACTTATGTATGCTATGGTTGCCACTCGGCCAGACATTGCTCATGCAGTGGGAGTTGTTAGCAGGTTCATGGCTAATCCTGGTAGAGCTCATTGGGAGGCAGTCAAATCTATCTTGAGATATTTGAAAGGGACCAAAAGTAAATGCTTATGTTATGGAAAGGGTCCATTGGAGTTAAAAGGATTTTGTGATTCAGACATGGCAGGTGATGTGGACACACGCAAGTCCACAAGTGGCTATGTATACATCCTTGCAGGTGGAGCTATTTCATGGTGCTCTAGACTTCAGAGGATAGTTGCACTATCTACTACAGAGGCTGAATATATTTCAGCCACAGAGGCTTCCAAAGAAGCCATTTGGTTAGCTCGGCTCTGCAGTGAGTTTGGGATGCTTGAAAAGGCACCTCTTCTTGGATGTGATAGCCAGAGTGCCATATGTTTGGCAAAGAATGCCATGTTTCATGCTCGCACAAAGCATATTGATGTGAGATATCACTTCATCAGAGAGGTGTTAGAGGATGGCCTGATCACTTTGATCAAGGTCAATACTTCACAGAATCCTGCAGATGCTCTCACGAAGTGTCTACCCAAGGCACAACATCAGCTATGTATACAGATGGTGGGAGTTACTTAGCTTAAAGGAGCCTCCTTGGTCCTTTAAGTGGGAGGTTGTTGGGGATAAAGGCCCCAAGGACTCTCCTTTTGTATATTTTGACCCTTCCATGTGAAAGCTCTTCGAGAGCTTTCCAGACATATTTTTGTTGTATTTTTTGGACCCCAAATTGGGGAGTTATAGGCATTTACATTATTTTTATGACTTTTGGTCATTGGCCATGTGTGAACATGCCCAAATGACCTAAAAGTCACTTATCAATAAGACTTGGTCCCAAATCTCTCATAACTTGATTGGGACTTCTTCAACTTCAGCTTCTCCATCTTCTTCTCCAAATTTCTGCGCAGGTTTCTCTCTCTACTTTCTCTCTCCTCACGCAGCAGCCCACTCCCTTGGTGTTTGGAGCAACCGAGCACACCACGACGTAGCTCTCCGCGGCCTCTTTCACCCATGAGGGAGTGAATCTGTATACGCTAACTGCTGATGATGGGTGGAGGTGGGTGGAATATGTGGTACATCGGCGGCGGTACGAGTACCCCCTGGAGGAAGTCTGTCCTAGTGGTGGTGGTGCGCCTGTGCTCCATCATGTAGTTGTGGGCTATCTTGATGTGTGAAATATCCTCTCAATAGAGTCGTGGTCATCGATACCCAACCATATGTGGTCGGCGTCGCACTTTCTGTGCCATTGCCTGCCGGAATGTGAGCCCTCTGCCTCTGGGAGGCGGGTCTCTCTAATGTGGCCCAACTTGCTGAAAAAACCGAGTAAGTATGTTGGGTATTCACCCGTGTCTGGTGTGTAGGCTCTAGAATCTGATTTCGTCTCTCATATGAAGCCATGAGGAAATGCCCCATCCTTCGCTGGTCTCCAATGGTCATGCACAACTGGAGTGACTCCTCTATCTGGAACTGTGCTCGTAGGTCCAAGTATGCTGGGCATCTGATAACCATATGCTCCTCACTCTCTATCTCTGTATGGCATAATGGGCACCACCTCTCCTCTTGAGGGACTCCTCTAGTCAGACCCCTCTCAATCTCGAGCTGATGTGATGAAACTCGAAGCTTCCCAATGACGAGTGGAAGGTGGTGTGGTAGGTATGTCTGCACCACACACACACACATATATATATATATATATATATATATATATATATATATATATATATATATATATATATATATATATATATATATATATATATATATATATATATATATATATATATATATATATATATATATATATATATATATATATGGCATGCAAAGGACTTTTGCCTTTAGTACATGGGAAGGAGCTGGAGAAGAGATAAGTCTCTTTTCTCCCCCCATGTGCGGCCCCAAGCTCTTCCCTACCCATGTGCGGGTTTGTTATTATGTGCAATCTCCTCCACTCCTTTAATATCTTCCACCAGAGTCTACTAGTGGTTGGAGTGATCTCGACCACTGCTTTAGTACCTCCCACTAGAGTCCGCTAGTGGTTGGTGTACTCGCCACTCGAGTTAAGTCCCACTGGACTCAAGTTAACTCATGTTAACTTGAGTTAGAAGGCTTTAGAGCTCCTTGGGCAAAACACTCTCCCCATGCTCCCCATGGGGGTTGAACCCAAGACCTCACCCTTCATAACCTTGAGACTTAACCACTAAGCTAAGTGGATCACTTGTTTAAGAACCTTGAGACTTAACCACTAAGCTAAGTGGATCACTTGTTTAAGAGAGCACATGAACTTATGCTTAAGTTTAGTCTCGAGATCTTTGGCCATACACATGAGTGACCAAACGATGTCCGATTTCAGATCTCTCTGAACCGGTCGGACCCTTAGATCATAGACTTACTTTATTACATTCTTTCCGCTTTGGAAAAGATTTTCGTCCTCGAAAATAAAGCTATATATAGTAACTGTAGGCAACCCTAGATCCTCATGTTCTTAAAGCGGAAGAACATGGTCATGTTCTAAAACTAGAAGAACATGTCTGTTTGGATCCCTGCCCAAATAATTCAAAAGAGAGTCTGGTTTTGCACTTTGATAAACTGGTCAAAGTACAAAGGAGTGAATGAATTATAAGGGTAGATCTAAAACCATCCCGAGCCACTTCATTGTTTCTCGATGTGCGATCTAGGCACAAACATATGAAATGGATGGATTCCAATTACTAGTCCATTTCTGGGCATGATTGATGCATGGACTTAGTAATGAAGGTGGGATTCTTATCCCTCACAAGGCGTTGAGAACTCTTGATTCATATGAATTTGATTTGGATAGCTTGAAGTTTTGTTGATCCAAACATCTAACTTGGATGTCTGTATAATGGTTTACTCCCATCCAACAGTTTTGGTTTTTTCACCCGATTGGAGGACCACTTTGTCGTAATAGGCTTGAAAATCCTATGTAAACTGTAGGAGAAAGTTTTCCATTTACTTTGGGTCAACCTTACTATATCTTGACCAAGTCAAATTAAAAATGAAAATCATCCAACTTAGGACACTTTTCTCAAAGACTTTAACTAAAAGTTTGTGGGAATTGTCAATCTTATGAGCAATTCCTAACTTCACTGTTCTAGAGTGTATTGAACTCTAGATCATGAGAGTTATGCTATTAACTGGAAGCAAACTCAAATGAATAAGTCAATCTTGGACTTGTCATCTTTTGAAGATTGAATAAGTTCTTATACAGAACATCTATCTAGGATGTTTAATTTAGTTATCTAGTTCCAATCGGCTAACCTTGGACTTTTGCAAAAGGAATCAGATACCATATCTGAGTCAATTCCAAAAGATTTGGAAAGCAAGAAATAACTAAACTCTGTATAACTAATTCAAACTTCTAAGATATAAACTTGCTATGAGTCAAATACTTGATGACTGAAGACTAATACTTCTCAAAGATCTGTTCAACAAGGTATTTAAGCATTCTATCTATTTTTAAGAGAAAGGAACTCGATTCTCAAAAAGATTCATAGAGTAAATCTAAACATCACCCAACCAAGATACTAGTGGGGTAGTGTGGTATCCAACGTCAGTGTGTCGACCCATGGAGGCTCTGTTGATGAGGTTTAATTCAAATAATACTTCACTTGAGAGTAAGTTCATGCCTATATTCAATCTTTATGACTGCTTACTAGGAGTGCAATTCTTGTGCATTGCGTTGAGTCAAAGGATTGAATTTACCAAGTTACACTAGGAACTTGGTGCTTGACTTAGTCAATCTATTCCTTAGTTGAAAGGATCATTTCAATGTCAAAGTCCTTCTTTTAGAAATGTAACAAATATTTCTGATCAAGAACACTTTATCTTGAAGTGTTTCATGATTCAAATAAGAACAAGTCTTTTCTTTATTTGAAAAAGAAGATCTTGGAAGTTATTTTTACTTCGTATCTTCATACGTACTTGATCTTGAAGTATCTTGAGATCATACCTTTATCCTCCTTGAATTCAAACTTCTCGTTTGAAGTTTTTAATTGCCTTGAGGATCAAATCTAACTTCAGAATCCATTGTAGGACTAAAAGATAATTATCATCTCAGGGTCCGACGTCCCATATCATCTTTCCTACATCAATCTGAGTATAAAATCTGGTGTCCCATACAACCCTATTTTATATTCACATTAATGTGTGGGTGACACTTATCCTAAAGTCTAAACATTTTTTGGATAGAGTACCTTTTCACTTCAACTCTTTAAAAGAATTTTGAAGTTTCAGGCATTACTTCTAACTTGAAATTCTAGGTTTTGATTCCCTCACACGATCATTTCACGATCTCTTGCTTTTTCCGTGGAAACTTGAAAACCTTTTGATAGAATATCTATTCTTCTTTGCTCGGATTTTCAAATGAAAACCAATTATAATTCCAAGTACTTGAATTTCTCAAATTCAAGTCTAATCGGTTATACTTGACCAATTTGTAGTGACAAGAGCTTTTTACTTCTTGTCTTTAGATTCCTTTCTTTCTAAAGCTTTAAGTAGCTACCTCGAGGATTTTTTAGGAATCTCTGTACTGCTTAAGTCTAAGCACCCGCTCATGCTTTTGGATTTCACTTTTAAGAAATCCCTTTAAGGATAGGTAAACATTATGTTTTACCTTCCACAGACTTAATTACTGTCACCACATATTTTGCTCTGTTCAGACTTGGAACAACTTACTTTTTTCACACTTTTCCATTGGATAAATGGCAACTGAGTGAAATTGTCCCAAAAGGAATTTGATTGCCAATACTTGGGCAAACTTTATAGTAGTTCTAATAGCAATTGTCTTGGACAAACCTTGCCAAGCTTAATCAAGGCTTTTTGACCTTGCAACAAAAATAAAGACCTCTTCTTTATGTTTAAGATCTCTTGAACTATCGAAAGCTTCTTTGCTTACCCATGGGATTTTAAGATCTTTCCCCAACTCAAGTCAAAGCATGTACTAATGTCTTTCAGATTCTAAAGCTAAGAATCTTTGATACACCGTAATAGGTGAGGAGAAATTGGTTCACTTCTCTCTGATCAGATGTAGCAGGAAGAAAAATTAAATAATTATTTGTGATCCAACAAAGGATCATTGGATGTATCTTAGCATAATGGTTTGGCTGAAGTGACCGATTAAGGAGGTTAGGAGTTCAATTCCTCGATTGCGCACATCTGTATGAAGCTTGTGGCTATGCTTTTTTTTCCTTCTAACCTCCTCAAATAGAGGTTTGCGATTTAGAACATGATATATAATATCCAAAATTTATGTCTCCTAGCAACAATAAGCGACCATATGGCTGTGACAAGAATAATATTTCAATTTCTCATTTTAAGAAATGAACTTAAAGAACTCTTCTAACGCACACGTCTATATGGCTATGCCATGCACTTCATATCTAAAGGGTTGTGGGTTCAAATCTTGGAACCTCACATATGATGGATAAATATGGAATCATCTTTTTGCTCCATAGAGCAATTCGAGAGGCAAAATTGTTGCACACAATGGGAGGCAAGAAGTAAACTGGTTCGCTAAGAGAAATGATCGTTCGCTAAGAGAAATGAAGGAAGACCCATCTACAAGATGTCCATTGAAGCTTGCATGAGGAAGATGATGAAGTCTTACCAAGGCCTCCATGAAAGCTCTAGCTCTGAAATCAATGCAAGAAACTAAGAATTACGACCACCACGTGCTAGAGAGATGACTCTCCTCCCAACCTTATGCCTGTATATATAGCTGCTTGAATCAACGAGGACCATAAATGTAATCCACAAGTGCATGTGCAATTTCCTCCACTCCTTTAATATCTTCCACTAGAGTCTATTAGTGGTTGTAGTGATCTCGACCACTCCTTTAGTAACTTCCACTAGAGTCCACTAGTTGTTGGTGTAATCGCCACTCAAGTTAAGTCCTACTAGACTCAAGTTCAATCATGTTAACTTGAGTTAGAACGCTCTAGAGCTCCTTGGGCAAAACACTCTCCCCATGCTCTCCATGGGGTTTGAACCCAAGACCTCACCCTTCATAACCTTGAGACTTAACCACTAAGCTTAGTGGATCACTTTTTTAAGAGAAATAAACCACATGAACTTATGCTTAAGTCTAGTCTCAAGATCTTTGGCCATACACACGAGTGATCAAACGGTGTCCGATTTAAGATCTCTCTGAACCGGTCGGACCCTTAGATCATAGACTTACTTTATTACGTAAGACAACTTCTACATGCCCCTTGAGGCTCAAGAATTCCATAGCTCTTAGAGGAAGAAGATGAAGAAAGTTTTTTTTTATGGAAATTAGAAGTAGAGAAAACTACTTCCACATGGTGAAGCTCCATTACTTCTCTTTCTCTCTCTTTCCCCCAAGTCTTCATGAATATATTGGGTTAGTTTCCAAGGAAAACATAGAGTAGTCCTCCCAAAAGGGGGAATAAGGCAACTCGATGCACTAGAGTTTTAAGTATATCCTCATAAAGACCCAAAAATGCAACTTGATCAACCATATCACATTTAAAAATTTAAACCAGATCCACCTAAGCAATCTCGACAACTGACATATACAACATGCACCTTTTTTGTGGAAAGTGAATACTTTATCAGCAATGTTTCCTTGTTTGATGGTAACCCTTACATCACCTGTAACATGGTTAAGCCCATCTTAAAGTATATCATCGATAGCCAAGGCCAAATGCTCTCATGAGTGAGAAGCATGGCACATTGGATTCTACTAAGTCAATGGTGTATCCTTGTGGGTAGTAGAGGTAGCAGATTCCATGATGGTGAGTAAATTAAAAGATTGGAAATCTGAGAGAGAAGAAATAAAATTAAGCAGACTCTAAACAGGAGCAAAAAGGGAGAAAGCTAACTATATAAAACAAGAACTCCAAGTGGGATAGAGCTTGAAAGCTATGGTACAAGATATGAGATATGAGCCCAATCGATAGTCTTTATATAGACTTGAGAATCCAAAAGCACCTCGAAAAGTGACACAAAAAGCTCAAAAAAAAAAACTTTTGCAAATTCCACTGAGAATAGCAGAATCTGGTTTCAATGATTTTTGTGATTTTTAATTAATTTTTATGTTAAATCCTGTCCATTGGATCAAATTCATCTAATGATGACATGTGGCATACCTAATTTGGCTTTTATTGTTCTGTTTGACTTTTGACCAAGAATTAGGGTTTGCTTTTTGACCCACCAAATGTTGTCAGAATATGACATGTGACATATCATTTGATAGCTCTTGAGTAGTACTTTCCAAATCTCTAACTATAAAAATCTACATATTTTGACCAAATTTATACATTTGTTCATCAGCCTTTGATTTTGACTTATCTAGAAATCTATGATATATGCGCATCTCCCCTTCTGGAAGGTTGCATTTCTAACCTCCTCTTCTTAACTTCACCCAAGGCATATATGCAAGGTAGGTATTTTATTAGCTGACAAAAATATTGTTGTAGGTACTTCAAAACATTTTTAAAATATCATGTCAAGTATCCTCAAACAAACAAAAGAACCTTGAACATGAAGAGCACTCCTATACGACACATAAAAAGGAGAACTCAAACATGGCATACTCTTCTCAACAAAGTATCACTTAGAAGGATAGAGACAAACAAAAGGATGATAATGGTGGTATATAAAATATAGACTTAAACATACTTTCTCAATTATTAAGGTTGATCAGGCCTTTCTAATCAAGATCATATCCTCTTATCCATACCTATCAAAAAATAAAAAACACACACACACATAAATAAGATTATATAGTTTAACTTGAAAAATTTGATGGATGGGGTTTTGTCATCCACTCCACGAGTATCTCCTTGAATATCTGTCTGTGCTGTCTTTGCTTGTTCATCTTTCTTTTTGAAACAAAATTCTGTTCCATGGGTCTTTCCACCGCAAGTTTTGCAAAAGTTGATAATAAAACAATTTGCCTCTTTGTGGTTGGTTATGCAACAATGCTTACATTTCTTGAATTTCTTCACTCTTGCTGCAAATGACATATTGTTGTCTTCTGAACTTAGCCTTTTCTCCTCCTTTTGGATTGCTGCCATTACTCTGTCAAGATTTGGACTTATCTTGTTCTGTAGAATAGTGACAATCATACTATAAGAAGGAGATAGATTCTTCAGAAGAACTTCAACTGCGATTTCCTCTGAAATAGGATTGTTCATCTCAACCAATTGAGCTATGTAGCTCTTAAACTTGTTCAAATGCTCTCTCTCTCTCTGTGATATAGAGTCACTCATTTCTAATTGGAAGAAGGAAATAAGAAGTGATATAAGAGATTGTTGTGTCCTAGTTCCAAATATTCATTCTAACTTTATCCATGCTTCCTTGCATTTTTGATTCCTCCAAGATGATGAATATATTCAATTCTTAGACTCATACCTATAGTCGACAAAGCTTTCCTATTTCTAGATAAAACTTTTGCATCTGGTCTTTCAACTGCAATTGAGGTGGTAGCCTCTCCCGCTTCAGCAACCCCTCTTGCTTGACTACTTCATGCTCCACCACTTAGTGAAGATGAAGCAGCACTTTGAGCTTATTGAGCTTGATTTAAACTTTGAGCTTATTGAGCTTGATTTAAATAGAGCTTGATTTAAATAGTGTTCTTGTGCAGCAGCTGAATAAAATCCAATGCCTCGAGTTCTAATCACCTAACTTTAGCTTCAACTTCATCTCATACGTCTGTGACCATGGGACTATTATTGTTGTCTTGTTTGCCATGTGTGAAAATGGGTTCCATCAAAACTATCTACTGCGACCATGGATGAGATTGCCTTATCTCAAATATATATCCTAACTCAAGCAAGTCTATGCTCAAGTTATATCTCTTACAAACTCTCTCAAACTTGTTCTGATACCAATTGTTGGTTTTGAAGCTCACAATCAATATAAAGAGAATGTAGATAGAGAAAGAGAGAGATAAGATAGACAATGTAGACAAGAGAGAGTATGGAAAAGCAGCAAAATAGCTCCAAAAATAACTCTATTATACAAAACAAAACTTACAAGATGTCTTCACCAACTCCGACTAGGGTAGAGCTTGAAAGCTATAGTATAAGATATGAGATATGAGCCCAATTTATAGTCTCTATATAGACTTGAGCATCTGTTTTGGTCTTTTTTCTGAGTTCTGTTTTGGTTTTTTTTAATTTTTTTCTTGGTTGTACTATTTCATGTCAATGTCTTTATTGCAGATTGATCAGCATGATTAATTTATGTCTTTATGTAATTTTTTATCATTATTTCTGCTGGGATGAATTGCCTACTCAAGTATTTCCATATTAGGTGAACTGTTTTCAAGTTTGTGACACGTGGATGAGAACTTGATAAAAATGTATATACACTAGGCCTAGCAGAAATCCTGTGAATGTTTCAAGATCAAGTCTAGAACACTTCACTCTATTCTACTGAACAAGCTTATGCAGCAGCTCATTCAAGTAACTGGTAATGTTCAAGGTCATGTCTAGAACACTTCACTCTATTCTACTGAACAAGCTTATGCAGCAGCTCATTCAAATAACTCGTGAAAATATAAGTGATGTCTGTGTCTATTTAAAAGAGCAGCTCCTTTTGAGATGTTTTTTACTGGCTCCTTGTTGAATGCGAGCCTTTTCTTGTCAATTATACAAACAGCCTATTTCAATAATATAACATAATAGAGAACTAGAAGTTGTTCACAAACTGTGGAGTTTATAAGAATAGAGTTCTGACTGATGGCATAAGATCTCTCATAAAGGGAACTGTCTGAAGGTATTTATTGCACATGGTCAATGATTCATTTTTGAATGGTCTGAAAGCTCATTTTCAACATTCATGGCTTGAATTTAAGTCACCTTTCTGTGCAGCCAACGTAACGAGGACAAGACTTGTTATTCTGATTTCTCTTATGCAAAGAAACATCAGATTGACATGACAGGGCTTGTAGGTAATCTTGTGTCCTTATTTTACATTGTATTCATGCAATCTGTATTTTGTTTTAAGCATAGAAATCTAGAGAAATAATGCATTCTGAATCAATGATACTTCCTAAGTACCGCAGTGCAAATGTATACTGGGATATATTATGATGTACCTTTCAGATGATTAATACTCTGTTGATCACGAGAAATGTTTTATACAACACCAATGGAAAACTGGTCTTCATATCTGATGTATATAGCTGTAGACATTTGCTTAGATGATCGAACCTTTATCTATGAAATGTTGAAAACTGGTGCTCTGGAAGGGGTGCAAGCTTTAATTCAAGGTTATGGTTTTTCTTAATAAAATCCTTGTCCAATTTTCGGGTACTCTCCGTATGCATATACATGAAAGAGCCAAAAACAAAAATCCTATGGTTGGTTGATTTCCATTCTCCCTATATGTCAAAAGTACATGGATCATCAATCCTAAAGCTATCTGCCATCTACATGATCATCAGCCCTAAAGATATCTGCCTTCTACATGGTGTTGCTTTTGTTTGCAGTTGTTTACTTTGCATAATTGATTCTGTGGGCACTCTGCCATTTGAAACATGAAAACATTTTCCAACTGTCAGAGTAGCTATAGCCAAAATAAGATAATACAAGAATGACTGTCACCTGAGGAAAAGCCGATGCTGATAATAGAGGAAGAATGAGACACGCAAAATAAATTGTGTAAAAAAGCAAATGCATGAATTGTGTGCAAAAGCAAATGCATGAATTGTGTGCAAAAGCAAAAGCATGGAATGGGTGGTCGAAAAATGTTGTGTCATGCCATAAAATGACAGTACAAACTGTAATGCATAAGACGATTATGTCAGATGATTGTATCTAGGCTTCTGGTGAATATGCTTGAAATCAGCTGTCTGGCAGATATGGATATTAGTCATAACAATGGATGGACATGAGCTTCCTCTAGTCAACATTAGCAGGATAAAACCATATAAACATAAAAGGGAAACTTCATTCATAGAGCAAGAACATTCCGAGTAAGATCATTGGCCCTCAAGATTTAGATTTCACTGAGGTTCTTTTGAAACAATTCTGGACTGGTTATTCCATGCTACAACCCTTGTATTTGCTATTTTTCTCCTTGGTTTCACACAATCTTTTGTTTTAATGTCTTTTGGATACTAACCCGTGTCTTATGCGTGGGCTGTAGCATCTGCTCTCGTCTTTCATATGCCGTCGTGAGGAAGCGTCCCATCCTCCGCTGGTCTCCAGTGGTCATGCAGAGCTGGAGTGACTCCTCTATCTGGAACTGTGCTTGTAGGTCTGAGTATGCTGGGCATCTGGTAACCAAGTGCTCCTCACTCTCTATCTCTGTATGGGATACTGGGCACCACCTCTCCTCTTGAGGGACTCCTCTAGCCCAACCCCTCTTGATCTCGAGCAGATGTGATGAAACTCGAAGCTTCCCAATGACAACTCGAAGGTGGTGTAGTAGGTATGTCTGCATGTAGCGCGGAGTCTCAATGAAGCCCTGGTCTGAGATCTGTAGAAAATGCTCACGATAGTGGAGCATTTTCGGTGGCAATGTATCCTTCGGGCTGATCCATGTCCTCTGTATGTATGTATGCCATATCTCCTGACGAATGATCCTATTCCTTTCTTGGTGGGAGAGCGAATAGGTGGGGGCCTAGGAGTCATACTGTACTTATGGTAGTCTGTCTATGTCAAATCCATGGTGGGCCAGCCAATCCCATGTCTGTGCGTACCATGAGCAGGTGTCTCTTGTTAGCGCCATGTTGCATAATGCTCGGAAAGCTCTGTAAGTGCCTTTGTGTCCATGCTTTGGATCCCGTGTAATAGGCATACTCTCTCGAAGAGTGCCTCTACTATAGCATCGGTGGTGCAGCAAGCTTTGCCTTGATGATATCATGGGGTACCAAAGATTTGCTGCGGATGAGTTTGGCAATCATGAGAATCTGTGGCCTCTCCAATGCTGTCCATGATGATGCGGCTAATCCCGGTCCCCATATGGCTGCTCCATACATGAGTGCCGGGGTAACCAAAGTGTTGAAGGGCCACGGTCCACCCCTTTATGCGGGGCTCTTGAAAATATGCCCGGTGGCAGTGTCTCTCCATCAAAGCTAGTGCTGCATATCCTCATGTGATGCAATCATGGACTGCTTGAGACATGGAGAAAACCCGAGAGGCTGTTGTGAATGTCACTCCCAAGTAGACATATGATCCGACTACCTTGATGGGTCCACTTGCTACTGTGAAAGAAATGTGTCTGCTCACCTTTGTTGATATATGGAAGATTAGAACCTTGGTTTTATCAAGGTTCACTAATAGCCCTCTGTGTGCAAAAATCATCTAGGCCGTGTAGGTGACGCTGCAGAACCTCTGAAACCAGCACAATATCGTCAACATATAAAAGAATGTGGACATTGGTCCCTCATACCTCAATGCCTCCCCTCTCTGCTGCCGTATGAAGTCCACTATCTCATCAATGTATAGACCAAAGAGGGTGGGTGAGAGAGGGCATTCTTGCTTCACCCCGATGGTGCTACCAAGTGAATCGGATAGGCGGTATGGGCATCTGACTCTATATCGAGTAGATGTTTGAAGAGCCGCTCTCTGGGAACTGTGTCGAAGGCTTTGCAGAAGTCCACAAAGAAATAGTATAATCTCCTCTTTCTCCCTTGTGCCTTGTCGATCAGGCATCTCAAAGTGAAGATGTGGTCAATGTAGAGTAATCTTGTCCAAATCCTTCCTGTCTTGGAGCCCTGATACCCATCCTCTCGACGAGAGTGCTCAACTCTGTTTCTAGCACTCCCCCATATAACTTGGCCACTATGGGGCCAATCATGATCGTCCGGTATGTGGCTGGATCCATATCATCGTCTGACGTATGAATGGGCACAATGGTGTGCTGAGTCCATGGATCAGGGAACCCTTCAACTAGTGCTCGGTTGAAGAGATGGGCAATGAGTGGTGCTAGAGTCGTGCATCCGTAGATGAGATGCTCTACTTGTAATCGAACTGGCCATGGGCCTTGTCATGTTGTACATAGGCAATGACGAAGCTCACCATAGTCGATGTGAAGAAGTCAGAGGTAGTGGGGCATGAGCTCTGTGGCCTGGGAATGCGGGGCTTGTCTTGGATCTGGTATAGGCTCTCTGCATAGCTATGCCAAGTGCTCATGTCTCCAATGGGTGTGTGTTGTCTCCTCTCTCTCATACGGTGTCACACCACTGCACAATTGGATTGGAACGCGTTCCAAACGCGATTGGAACATTCGGAACGTTCTGTACGGAACGTGTGTTCCAATCAGCATTTGGAACGCTTCCCCTTTTTTTTATTTTTAAATGACTCTTATTTAAAAATTCTGATTTTGGCATATATAATACATATATATATATAATATATATATAATATGACACACATGCATACATATGATGCACCATATTTAAATAAATAAATAAATAAATAAATAAATAAATAAATTAATATATGCTACCATACCGTTCCATATCCTGATGTTTGGTATGACACCATGTTCCGTACGCATACCGTACGTGCCGTACCAAATGTTCTATACCACCTTGCACCACTGCATTGTCCCGTCTCATGAGCAAGTGGTACATATCCCAATATTATTTCTCCTCCTAAGCAGTGGGAAGGCTCTGCATGCGGCACTGTTTTATGTCTGTGTGTGATATCCCCTCTGTGCTCTAAGATGCGTCGATGCTTCCTTAACTCTCGACAATTTGTATCATACCAACGGTTTTGGGGCATGGATCCCGTGCATGGAGGGTGTGTATGTATATTGTCTGGAAAACTGTGTAGAGCTGAGTCATGTAGGATGGTGGTGTTCTTTGACGTGGGTGTGTCCAGGGGTGAGAGTGGATCGAGGGAGAGTAGGCACGTGTGTAAGTGGTGTGCATAGACATGTGACAACTCATGTGTGAAGTGTATCCTGGTGTGTGGCTCAATGAGTGAGGGATGGTCTGATGGAATAGGAGATGAAAGTGTGAACATGATAAATGTATGGTAAGCATCCAGTGGACATCATCCAGTACTAAGTGAGGGAATAAGTGAAGCTCCGAGATGGTATCGAGAATGTAGGCAACTGTGCTCTTGCCCCCTCGTGAGGGAAGCAAGTAAGTCCATTCGAGCCTTGCCAGTGCTGCATCCTGTTATATATAAGAAGATGGTATCTGTTGCCTAGCTCAAGCAGATATATCTGCCATACGCGGTGGTGTCTTGACCCATATCCGCTGATACTCTTCTGGTCCTCGTCTCATCTAGATCTTTGCCCCTCATGATCTATGGATGCTCCATGTCATATGACTTGCATTGACATGACTGGGTGCAGCCATTGAGGTCCTCCATGAGAAAGACTTCACCTAGTGTGCTGTGATGTACTATCTCGTCTCAAAGTGCTGTGTTGGTGAATATCCGTCCCGAATCGGTCCCCCATGGTCATGTCCTGCTTATCGAGATCCGTATGGTGGGAAGTAGCATATGGCAATGTAAACCAAGCTCTCCGGTGCTATCTCCATGCGGACCCACATGTATCATGCCTCATTGTCTCTATCTATGATATGGATCCGGCTCTGTATCTCCTGTCTAAATATGATGGCAACACCCCCCGACCCTTGTGTCGTACTCTGTCTCATTGTGGCATTGAATGTAGATTTCGAGTGTAAGCTTGCAATGTGGGGGAGGCAGTTTGAGAGAGAGAGAGAGAGAGAGAGAGAGAGAGAGAGAGAGAGAGAGAGAGAGAGAGAGAGAGAGAGAGAGAGAGAGAGAGAGAGAGAGAGAGAGAGAGAGAGAGAGAGAGAGAGAGAGAGAGAGAGAGAGAGAGAGACTTTTAACGTCTATTAGAGGCCAAAATTGGCCTATGAAACAAAACATATACATCAGCATGATCTGATCCACTGTGATCCCAAAAGGAAAATAAAATGTGAGTACAAAACAAAGTATAAAAGAGAGTGGATAATAGCTTGCGTCGAGGATGTGGGGTGCTATGGGTATGCATTCTATATGCTGAGCAGGTGAGATACAAATATGATATGCATAGGGAGGGGAGGGTGGGTTATGTCGTAGCCCTCTATATGCCTTGAGTGGATGTAAGATATAATGCATCGATGGGTAAGGCATCGTGGCGAGCCTCAGAATGCTCTGCACGTCGAATACGACACGGGTGCGTTGCTGACATCTCCATATCTCCATGTCATGGTGTGCATGAATCACCTGGATCTCTCTTTGGTGGGGACGGGCTCTCCAGGGTGGGGGTCTCAGTCGTCGGTGCTGTCTTCTAAGCTCCTTTGCTCGTTGTAATGTGACATCCTGAATCGAGCTAGGCTCCCGGGAGGCTCTGGGTCTGAAAAAATCTATAATATAAGTATGGGGGGTCGGGTGTATCTCCCTCTGCCAGAGAAGTGAGGCCAAAATCAGCCTATGAGACAAAACATATACATAAGGATGATCCGATCCACTGTGATCTCAAAAGGAAAATAAATATGTGAGTACAAAACAAAGTATAAAAGGAGGGGATAATAGGTGACGTCGAGGGTGTGGGGTGCTATGGGTATGCACTCTATATGCTCAGCGGGTGAGATACAAATATGATATGCATAGGGAGGGAAGGGTGGGTGGAGTCATAGCCCTCTAGATGCCTGGAGTGGATGTAGGATATAATGCATCGGTGAGTAAGGCATCGTGGCAAGCCTCAAAATGCTCTGCACGTCAAAATCGGAAGGTGTGTGTTGCTAACATCTCCATATCTCCATGTCATGGCGTGCATGAATCGCCTGAATCTCTCTTTGGCGGAGACGGGCTCTCCGGAGTGGGGGTCTTGATCGTCGGCGTTGTCGTCTAAGCTCCTCTGCTCTCTGTAATGTGACACCTCACGTCGAGCTTGGCTCCGGGCGGCCGTGGGTCTAAAAAAATCTGTAATATGAGTCTAGGGGGTCGGGTGCATCTCCATCCGCTGGAGAAGTGAGGCATGGCGATGCTGGAGCTCTACTAGGAAACGACCTAGAGGGCGTTGGTCCTTCGTCTCCAGTAAAGCTGTGATCTCTTTGGGCCCTTGAAGAACTGTGGGTAGCGGTCTTTGATATCCTCATATGCGTGGCATCTATATGTTTGGCATCTACATGTGTAGTGCTCCTCGTCCTCCACCTCCTCTCGGCACATCTTGCATAATCTCTCGTCCCTAGGGGTGTGTGTCGCTCGCCAAGCCTCAATCTCGACCATGATACATGGATACGTACATGGCCACTCTCTCTACTAGTGCCATGTATGTATCCATGTATCGTGATCTCTGAATGAAACCATATGCTCTCACTGTTAGGAAGTGCTCTGTAGTATTGCCTCTTTGTGGGAAGAGGCTCCCATGGTGCTATCCATGTCTCCCTAACATGTATCTGTAGGTCCTGACGGATGATCCTGTTCCTCTCTGAACAAGAGAGGGTAATGTAGGGGGAAGAGAGGTCGTATTGAAAAGGGGGAGGTCGGTAATGCTCATGCCATGGTCTGCCAACCATTGGTGGGTCTCTGCATACTATACTCTCTCATGCCCTGTCTTTGCCAAATGTCTAGAGCTCTCTAATGCAATCCTGGTGAGTCAAATGGTGAGGAGTTCCCTGACTCTTAGGATAAAGGTGACCAGCCGAAAGAGGGCCTCCACCAGCATCGGTGGTGTACCAAGCTCAGCCCGTATTATGTCATGTGGAATCGAGGGCTTGCTACGGAGCAAGCGTGAGATCATGGTGACCTCGGGCCTCTCAATCCGTGTCCACATCGCTGCCGTAATGCCTGGTGCCCATACTGCCGCTGCATACATTGGTGCGGGTGTCACTAGAGTATCAAAGAGCCACCTCTTAGTCTAGGGCTCCTCGAAATGTGCCTGGAAGCAGCGTCTCTCCAATCCAGCAAGTGCCACATAGCCTCACGTCAATCGGTCTCTTGCTGCCTGTGCCAAGAACACACCTGTCCTACCCAAGAAGGCGACACCTAAGTAGACGTAGGAGTCCACTAGCTCTATCTGTCCTCTCTTCGTGCAAAAGGTATCCAGCGCATGTACTGTAATGCGCACCTCTAGCTTTGCTTTCTCATAGGCCGCGAATCCTTAGTCAATGGGTCGTCCTTCGATGATGACGAACCGTCTCTGTATAGGGGATGATGTCCCTCTTGTCGGGCCTGGAGAACACGTGGCATGCATGCACACGTGTCCCTCTTGTCGGGCCTGGAGAACACGTGGCATGCATGCACGTTTGTGCTCTACCTGCGTCCGTGTGAGGTCCTCATCCAAATAGATCGGGATGCCCGATGTAGTGCATAGTACCGCCCGTCGTATGAGGAAATCTCTCCTCCTGGTCTCATCCGAGAACGGAAGGATAAGTGCTCTGCTTCATGTGGTGTCCCGCCCCGCTCTCCAGGCTCGGTCAAAGGGACAGGCTCGTCCGCCCGGTATCCAAGTAGGGTGCACAAGCGACGCCTGTCCTTCTCTAGTGATCCGTTTGCCTCTATGAGGTCGGAGACGTGGACATTGAGCCTGTGAGCCTGTCGCATCCGCTCCTCCTCAATGGTAGTGTGTACTATGTGGATCTCCTCGTGCCGGTTGTTCTTCTTCGCCTCCTGTCGAAGGTTTTTTTTTACAACCTCGACCCATCCATCTTTTTTGGTCTCAAGCTCGTTTTGAACCACCTCTATGCACGCTTTCTTGATAGTCGCTCGGATATCCTCTAATTGTGGGGCGATCTCCCCCTCTTCTCGTATGCTGTCCAATTTTGTCCTCATATTAGTAAGTCCAGTGTGCAATTCCTGCTGATCTCGTGAGTGTTGCTTGCGGGTAACAAGAAGCTCTTCCCGGAGGGATTGGTTCTCCTTCTCCAAGGCTGCTACCTTGGCTTCGAGGGCGACGACTCTAGGGGTAACCCCGTTCAGTCAAGAATCCCCTTCTTTCCTATGTTTCCCTATGATTTCTTGGAGGGTATGCTTTAAAGTGTCCACTTGTTCCTCCAACTTGAGAGCCATGGAGGAAGAGAGAGAGAGAGTTTAGGTTGCAGCTTTTAGTTTGTATGGTCTTGAGACTAAGGTTTCAGGTTGGGCTTTAGCTTAGGGTTAGGGTTAGGGTTTCAGGTCATGGTTAGGGTTAGGGAGAGGGTTGGGTTTTGGTTTAGGCCCTAGGGTTAGGGTTAGGTTTTAGGTAAGTTAAGGTTAGGTTTTCGGGTAAGCTAGGGTAGAGTTGTAGGAAAGGGGAGGGCGGGCTGCCTACTAGGTAGGGCCATGACTGAGCTGGACGGGGGTCGGAAGGCGGGGTGGTGGGCAGAGCTGAGGTAGGACACGGGGCTGGAGACGGAGGCGGAGAGCCGGGGGGGGGGGGGGGGGGTGAGGGAGGGGGAAGAGCGGGAGGCAAGGTGGGGGACAGAGCGGGAGGGCGGGGGCAGAGCTGGAGGGCGGGGGGCAGAGTGGGAGGTGGGGCGGGAGGCAAGGTGGGGGGCAGAGCAAGAGGTGGGCAGGGGCAGAGAGAGCATCCAGGAGGAGAGAGAGAGAGAGAGAGAGAGAGAGAGAGAGAGAGAGAGAGAGAGAGAGAGAGAGAGAGAGAGAGAGAGAGAGAGAGAGAGAGAGAGAGAGAGAGAGAGAGAGAGAGAGAGAGAGAGAGAGAGAGAGAGAGAGAGAGAGAGAGAGAGAGAGAGAGAGAGAGAGAGAGAGAGAGAGAGAGAGAGAGAGAGAGAGAGAGAGAGAGAGAGAGAGAGAGACTTTTTAGCGTCTATTAGAAGCCAAAATCGGAATATGAGACAAAACATATACATCAGCATGATCCGATCCACTGTGATCCCAAAAGGAAAATAAAAATGTGAGTACAAAATAAAGTATAAAAGGAAGGGGGGGGGGAGAGAGAGAGAGAGAGAGAGAGAGAGAGAGAGAGAGAGAGAGAGAGAGAGAGAGAGAGAGAGAGAGAGAGAGAGAGAGAGAGAGAGAGAGAGAGAGAGAGAGAGAGAGAGAGAGAGAGAGAGAGAGAGAGAGAGAGAGAGAGAGAGAGAGAGAGAGAGAGAGAGAGAGAGAGAGAGAGAGAGAGAGAGAGAGAGAGAGAGAGAGAGAGAGAGAGATATTAACGTCTTTTTGAAGGCCAAACTTGGCCTATGAGACAAAACCATTTACAACTGTAGTAACCCTGTGTAGAAATAAAGCGGAATAGTACTCGCTACACAAAACTGTGTAGGCTGAAAAAGGCTGGAAACAACCACAGGATATTGTACCGAGTGATGAAGACGTAGTGGGGATAATGTAGTGGTGCATGGGGAGAACTGGCATTGACTCTGTAGACAATGGCCACCTAATACATGGGGGCCCTATGACGGGAGTGAATATGTATACCCTAACTACAGATAATGGGTGGGGGTGGGTGGAGTATGTGGTACATTGGCGGCGGTCTGAGTGCCTCCTGAAGGAAGGCTACCCAAGTGGTGGTGGTGCACCTGTGCTCCATTATGTGGTCATGGGCTATCATGATGCCTGAGATATCCGCTTCGTATAGTCGTGGTCATCCGTATCCAGCCCTATCTGGTCGACGTCGCACTCTCTGTGCCGCTACCCGTTGGAGTGTGAGTCCTATGCCTCTGGAAGGCAGACCTGTCTGATGTAGCCCATCTCGCTGAAAGAACTGAATAATGGTCTGCTGGGTGCTCACCCGTGTCTGCTTGGGCTGTAGGGACTGCTTTCGTCTCTCATATGCTTCCGTGAGGAAACGTCCCAACCTCCGTTGGTCTGGAGTGGTCATGCACAACTGTAGTGACTCCTCTATGTGGAATTGTGCTGGTAGACCTGAGTATGCTCGGCATCTGGTAACAAAGTGCTCCTCGCTCTCTATCTCTGTATGGCATACTGGGCACCACCTCTCCTCTCTAGGGACTCCCCTGGTCTGACCACTCTGGATCTCGAGCTGATGTGATGAAACTCGAAGCTGCCCAATGAGGACTCAGAGGTGGTGTGGTAGGTATGTCTGCATGTATCGCAGAGTCTCAATGAGGCCCTGGTCTGAGATCTCTAGAAAATGCTCGCGGTAATATGACAATAAGCAGAACCTCTCCTAGATCCTCTAAGTATAGCAAGGGGTGTGTAAACTTTTAGACTTCTAGAAGGTATACCGTGTGTTGGGCGTGTCTTTTCTTTTTATTCATATACTTATTGAGCTTCTACTTTTTTCCCCTTTCCCCTTATTTGCTTCCCTTAACGGGCGCTCTTGAAGGTCTTTAGCTGTGCATCCTAAAGGCAGCTGTCTGTTATTTATGGTAATTCACTCAGTTACCTGGGGCTGCCAATTTATAGTGCTCTTTTGTCTGTGATCAACGATTCCATGTCACTCAACTGTGCCATTTGGAAGCATTATCTGAATACGCTTTTGAAACTTGAAAAGCAGCAATCTGAATTCATGTTAGCTGTTAAGAATAAATTTTTATAATTTCTATCATGAATCCATTATTTGCCCTCTGTTTAGCTTTGGAAACTTTAAGCTTAATTTGATTTTGAAAATGTTCCCCCTGATTTCCTCTGTTTTGATACCTTGATTTTGTTGATTCTATGGGGTTAATGCATGTCTAAATTCTGAAGTCTGAAGTTTCATTAGCAGGCAGTATTTTTGTTCATCTCAATTTCCAGGATCTTTGCATCTGTTTATTCTGTTTCTCTGTCTTGATTCTTTTAAGTCATGAGCGTGCATATTCTGAAAGTAAGATAATCCTTCAAAGCTAGCAAATGTGAACTCTGATTACTGAGCTGAACTAGAGTGCTAGAATCATGTTCATAAGAATCTCAGAGTCTTTTTCGTATTCTTATTTTAATACATGAATTGTTTAATTAGTCTCAGCATCCCCCCTTCTTTGCAAGTATAAATGCTTTAGGGGTTGATAGGCTATTCATGTTCTTTTTTAATCAAGTAATGCCCACCAACCATGGTAAGAGAAAGAAGCCGATTTTTCATCCTATTTCGATCTTTCCAAGCTGCACTGTCTTGAGTTGCTTCCGTCACATGGCTTAAATGAAACTTATAAACACAGTTCCAATATTTGTGAATGGAGTGAATAAATCTACCAAGGAATGGAAAAGTATGAACTGATTACAGATATATGTTGAAGAAAATGTGTAGAGGAAAGTGCCCATCTTAATTTAATATTGGCAATTGTCTACATATTGTCAGGGCTGTGGCCTGCAGAGGAGGTGCTTACATATCATTGCGTTTCTAATGCATCACTGTTCAGGTTCATCATTTCAACCACAATAGGTCTCTTCTTCTTTTAATCCCATCAATAATGACAATACTGATAATATATTAGGTGTAATTGATGACAGAAACAAGAGAGTGTTGGAGCTAGGTTCAGGTTATGGATTGGCTGGCCTAGCAATAGCTGCTTGCACTGAAGCAGCTCAAGTGATTTTAACAGATGGAAATCCACAAATAGTTGATTGTATCCTCTGAAATTAATTATGTAGTGCGGCTTGTCCTCGTTAAACCTTGTGAACATAAGTTGATTGGTTAAGTCTATGTTGCAGCTTGTACCTATCCCATCTTTTCATCACCATGACGTAGTTTTTCGAAAAGCACTCGAAGTGGTTCTCATGAGTTTTCAACTAGTCAATTATTAGTTCAAGTTGAGAGAGTCAATATTCTTTGTTTTTATGTTATGAAAGTACAGGGATTCCCACGTTACAAACAAATCTTCATAATTGACTTTACTTTATAATCAAACTAGAATACTTAGAGATATGTGTAGCAGGATAGATCGTATTATGAAAGTTTTGCTGTGACTCAAACATAAAAGAGAGAAATCTTCCTCATCTTTAATGCTCAGTGCACTAAATCAACTTCAGTTTCCATTTTTTTAATGTCCTTACTAAGAAACTAAGATCTTAGAGCTAACATCAATAGAAACAGGAAAGTATTCAGGGTGGATGAGGTTGATGGTTGCTTACTACATTGGTCCAATGATGTTCCCGCAGAGCTTCGCTACAACATAGATATTGTTATTGCTGCAGATTGGTATGTTGATTTAACGAAAAAACATCTGCGATTTATTGAGTCATGCCGGATCAACAAAACTATTTCGAACTGCTTGGAATGGTGCAATTGACCATCGTAATGTCTCTATTGCAGTACCTTCTTCAGTGATATGCATTCTGCCTTAGCAAGCTCAGTGAAACTTCTATTGAAAAGGTCTAGCGAGTCATCTGCACTGTTCTTCAATCCTCAAAGAGATGGCAGCTTGAATTCCTTCCTAGAAACAGCCAGAGGCATGGGTTTCAGTGTTCAATTGATTGAGCGGTATGATCCTTCTGTGTGGAGCATACACGAAAGTCTCATGAAGGGGGAAAGCTCAGCATGGTATAATTATGATATGGATCACTGTTACCCACTTTTAGCAGTGCTGAAGTTTGCTGAAACTTAGAAAGATAGATGGAGACACGAAGACAGAAAGGTTGTCCTTTGCCTTGAATGATGTTGAGAAACAGTTCTAGTGCCCTCTTATGAAAAGCAGGAGGCAGTGAGATGACATGCTTTTAACAGGTTCTAGGACCTCTGATATCTGAACGTAGGTCAGCCTTTTGTGCTCTTTCAGTATGCAATTCTGCTGCAGATTTAATGGCAGTTTTTAAGCTGCATGTTTAAACCATTTGGCCACAAATTACTCGAACAAATAAGAATAGTGTAGAAGCAGCAATCATGTGTGGTCTGCTTTGCACATAATATTTTCGAGAGAAAATTTTTCTACAAGTACGATTAAGGTTGCTCCTTAGGTACAGGTTTCAACAATGGGAATAATAAAAGAACTTAACAATTGCTTGTATAGTCGTAATTACTTTTTATCCAAGTGCCACATGGCATGCTGAAACCGGCATAGCAGTTAATTCCTCATCTTTAGGCCTTGTATTGTATTTAGAATGCGCAGGTTTGTGAGGTTGGATATGCTGGCTTCCACACAGTATGATCTTTGTGTGTGGTTCCAAAAAAAAAAACATGTTCTCTTTTTCAATATTTACAGAACGGAGTCATGGTGAAACAATGTACAATGCCCTTTACAAATGCAGTACATTTTTTTACGCAAAGTATCTTCCAAAGACCTCGCCCAAGGGATCATCCATACTCAATGAGTTTTTTTTTTTTTTTTTTTTTTTTTTTTTTTTTTTTTTTGTGTGTGGAGGGAAGTTCTGACATGCACCTACTCTTCCAATTAAGCTTCAAAGATTGTAATAACAACACACACATTCGATATCCTCTTTATCTCTCACTTTTCAAGTACTCTTCCAATTAAGCTTCAAAGATTGTAATAATAACACACATTCGATATCCTCTTTATCTCTCACTTTTCAAGTGTACACCCGGGATTCAACTCTAGATATCATAGATTCTAGTGGTTTTATCATTTTAGCACTACATGGGTCTTGACATAGGTTTTAAAATTCACGATTATGTTTCAAATAACCTATACATTGTTTCATCTAGAAATATGATAATTTGTGTTTAAGGTATATTTTTTGTGGACCCTTCTATACATACACCGATATTTCTCATCTTCAAGTTGGATCTTCATGGATTTTGTTAGACAAAGCGATATTACCTAAATCTACATTGCACGATTAAGTTGCTTACATTAAAAGCACTAAAATTATTGAGAAACTCATAAGCAGTATTTTATGGTGATCACAATATTATGTAAAGATCACTACACAATTGAGCTACCCATGTCAAAAGTGCCAAGAAAATTGAAGATTGGTAGCATCATCTTTTGTGGTAGTCACGATTATAATAACATCATTAACAATCATAGAGCATTTAACAACAATATAGCACCTGTTGCAAGATATAGAGGTATGGATGAACTAAAAATGCCACTTAACATTTCATCACCCCACAACAAGAACAAATACACTTGTCGATCAACGAGTAGCAGCAAAGCATTGTTAAGCTTCCTCGAATAAATCAATTATAACTGCTAGGGCAAGGGTAAGGATAGTAATACACTTCCTCTTATGGATAACAAGAAGTTACATGATGATATGGTGGGTAGCCAAAGGAGGTATGATAATGGCGGTGACGATTATAGTGGGTCCATCTCTCGCTCGAGATTAGAAACTGTACTTTCATTGTTGGCTATCTGTCAAGATGTAACTCTGCTTGGCTATGCCCATCTTGATTGCAAGGAGAAATGGGAGGCAGCATGCATGCATGCATACATACATACATACATGCATGCATGCATGCATGCATACATACATACGTACATACACTTATATACATATATATATATACACACACACACATACATACATACATACATACATACATACATGCATGCATGCATGCATCATACATACATACATACATACATACACACATACATGCATGCATACATACATACATACATACAACACACACACACACATAAATGCATACATACATGCATGCATGCATACGTATGTACGTACATACATACATGTAGACATACATACATACATACATACATGTATACATACATACATACATACATACATACATACATACATACATACATACATACATACATACACATGTATATATATATATAGCAAAAGTATGCATGTATGTAAATTTTTAATGGAAAATGCTTCTTTCATAGATAGTAATTTTAAAGAGTCTAAGGTGCATGGTGTAGTGGTAAATAACTTGCCCCTTGAATTGAAGGTTTAGGATTCAAGAATTGTAGATCGAACAATAACCACAATAACCCTTGAAAAGTGGGAGATACAGTGTTAGCCCTTTTGCTACCAATACATGACCCATCATATATGCCCATAATTGGCAATTAGTACCATCAATCTTATTCTCAACAACCAACGTACGGAATACATCATTGCGTTCAGCCATGACCATTGACTAAATATCCTACTGTATGCATGTATGTATGTATAACAAAAGTATGCATGTATGTATGTATGTAAATTTTTAATGGAAAATGCTTCTTTCACAAATAGTAATTTTAAAGAGTCTAAGGTGCATGGTGTAGTGGTAAACAACTTGTCCCTTGGATTGAAGGTTTAGGATTCAAGATGTGTAGATAGAACAATATCCACAATAACCCTTGAAAAGTGGGAGATATAGGGTTAGCCCTTTTGCTACCAATACATGACCCATCATATATGCGCATAATGGATAATTAGTCCCATCAATTTCGTCCTCAAGAACCAACATATGGAATACATCATTGCTTTCAGCCATGGCCATTGACTAAATACCCTAATGGAAAAAAATGATTGTATCTCAAAAAGTTGAACATAACTACCCGATTGAGCTCTACTAAACCCATAGGAGACTTCAAGGCACTTTTATTGGTGAACCAAGACTTGTATATATGTTTGGCACAGAAGGACAAAATTGACTGCATAGGAACTATGATAGTGTATTTGGAGGCTAAAACGAGCTCATATCAAAATTTCTACACCACATAATGAAGTGGTTTTGAATTCCTTAACGCCTTGAGTATGCTCACTAATTTTCGTGCAATTTATTCTGTATGTAGGGGTGTCAAGGATGTCCTAGGTGGAGCGGCGAGTTGCTCTGATACTAGTTGTTAGAGTTTGAGGTTTGCAAAAGCACACGAACAACACAAGAAAGAAGAAGAAGAAACTTGGAGCACAACACACAATACCGAATCTATTACCAATTGAAATGTACAAAGGTAAGTAACATTAGGTTTATAGTAGTACATACAAGCCGGGGGAAAAACCCTCTTAAAGAGTGAAAAAAGTGCCATGACGGTGCTAAGTGTATTCACACACATCACAACCAAAATATATCAATAAGGAGTCTGCAATTGGTACATATAGACAATGGCCTCAAAAGTTATGGTTTATTTTTTAACATAAATGATGTTTTTTCCTTTATGTTAGGGATTGGATCCGATTCTTTGCAAATCCTTGATACTCGATGTGAAAAGAAAAGCTTGTATGTGCATTCTCAATCCTCTCTTTTTTAATCTATTCATTATCCCTATACACATTTATCATTTTACTTACCTCTTTGTGGCTCTCAAGAAATGTTAGCTCCTTCTCTTTCTCCTACTTATCTTTTAATATGAGAAGCCCATTCAAGTGGTCCAAGATCTCATGCCAGTTCACAATCTACAAAATCTTGATATATTTTTGTACTCGTTGCCTCCATGCATGGGCAAAGCTTGCACTAAATGGATGCTTTTCTTTCCCTCATCAATCAATCAATGAGCTAGTGCCTAATCCCTTTTGGATGCCCCTTCTTATGAAGACAATTTCACTACCTCTGGTTACACGACTGGCATCTAAAACACAAGTTATATTGTTAGTGCACAATGAACTGTGCAAAATCATTGAGTAATCCCCATCAAATGACAACACTGTCAAAAGTTATCCTATGATAGAGCTTTAGCCAAAGCATCTACAACATTATCTGGATTATGAACCTTCTCAAGAATAATGTGCTCAATGGCTAAGAAATCTCTAATGAAGTGATAGCTCACCTCAATGTGCTTGGTCTTGCATGATAGAGTGGATTCTTAGCCAAAGCAATGACACTCTGACTAGCACTGAGCAAGTGAGGTACACACTGAGGTAGACCTATATCACAATCAAGATGGGAAGTCCACAATGCTTAGTTACATGCCTCATTAACTGCAACATACTCTCCTTCTATAGTGGAAACAATTGTACATTTTTGAAGATGATATCTCCAAGAGATAGCCCCTCCAACAAACTAAAATATGTACCTCGATATAGACTTTGGATTGTCTACACAATCAACATAATCAAATACATTTTAGACTTTGGATTGTCTACACAATCAACATGATCAAATACATTTTAACTCCTTCCCAATACTTCTTGCCAAGATTAGACATATATATGCTCACAATTCTCGCTAAAAATGCAATTCTAGTTGCATAGCTTCCATAGCATACATAAGACTACAATAGTAGAATGATAAGGAATTTTGGTCATGAATTCATTTTCCTCATCTTATTTGGGGTAACCATCCTTGCTCAACTTCACATATGTAGGTAAAGGTGTACTCAATGTTTTTCCACCTTGCGTATTGAACATGTGAATTACTTTGTATATGTACTCACTTTGAGAAAATTTTATGGATTTTTTACTCCTATCACGAGTAATGTGCATGCAAAAGAATATGTTCGGCATCCCCTAAATACTTCATATCAAATGACTCGCTCAATTGCTTCTTGAGCAATGATAAGTCATCAGAGAACTTCCCAACAACCAACATATCATTGTCAAAAAGTATCAAGCATATCAAACTTCCATGAGGAACATCTCTTAGTGTAGAAACAATGATCCTCATTGCTTTGACAATAGCCTTGATGCTCCGTAAAAGCATCAAAATTTGGGTACCATTGTCTAGGGTATTGTTTGAGTCCATATAAGCTCTTCTTCAACTTACAAACTACATCTTCTTCGCCAAGAGATGCATAGCCCTCTTGTTGTTCCATATAGATCTCTTCTACGATATCTCCACACAAGAAAGCATTTTTCACATTCATTTGGACCATATCTAAGTCCCCCATTGCAACGGATCCAAGCATCAAACGTAGTGTAGTCATATTATACTACTAGAGAGAAGATTTACTTGAAATCGACACCAAGTTGTTGCTTAATACCTTTTGCAACTAGTCATGCTTACTACTTTGGAGAAGCACTACCCGATGTGAATTTCAACTTATATACCCATTTACATGGTAAAGCTTTCCTACCCTTTGGCAAACATCCAAATCCCAAGTACCATTTTTGTGAATAGAATCCAATTCACTCTTCATGGAATGCTCCCACTAGACATATCTATCACATGGATGTAAGACACTTGGAGAATGTATCAATGGTTGTTGAACCAAAACCTTTGAAGACTGATATGATTGGGCATTCTCTTGAACATCCCTATGTGTAGCATTCTTATGCATGCTAATTCGAGGACTAGTATCCTCAAACACCACTCTTCTCACTTCAACCTCCTTAATGGGTTGTGTATGCATCTTAGAGTCATTGAAAATGACATCAAGTCTTCTAATCATTGATCAAGTTTCACAGTCCCAGAAGCGATATCCAAATTGACCTTCTCAATCATATCCAAGAAAAATGCATTTCTTTGACTTATAGTCTAGCTTTTATCGAAGATTCTTGGGTATATGAACATATGATTCACACCCAAAACCTCAAAGATGATCATAATATGGTGGCTTCCTTGTTCATAATGTTTGTGCCACTTTCATACCTTTGGGAATACTATGTGAAAGTTTTAATTGCAGTCGACACTGCTCTTGCACAAAAGCCTTGTGAAAAAATTGCATGATGCAACATAGAAACTACTATATCCTAAATAATTCTATTTATCCACTTAGTAATGTCATTATGTATTGGGATATAAGGAGTTGTAAACTCTCTATGAATTCCTCTAGACTAGCAGAAAAAGCTAAATTAATGTGAGGTATACTCATCTCCATTATCTAAACATAAAGCCTTGAGTTTAATTCCATTTTCAATCTCAATAATGGAGAAGTGATTGTGCAGTTCACTAATGGTTCAAAATTTACTATGCATAATATAGGCAATGTGCCTCACTTATCACAAAATTTGATGTCAATTGGTCAACTTGATGAACTTGGTTACAAAGTGGTTTTCTATGCTTAGTCTTTCTGCACATCAAAAGGAAATATGGTCATTGCAAAAGGAAGCAAAGTTGGCTCACTTTATTGTTTACTTGTATCACATAAAGAAAACTTGTTAGCTGTCAGTAAAAAGCCTATGGCATGAGAAACACTTTGTGTTGCACATCATATCCTCCTTCTCCTTGAGATAGAGTGCAAGAAAGAGAGACAAAGGGAAGAGCCAGGATTATTTTTAAAATGCACAAAAGCTACACAGAGGAATTCCAACAACAAGCACTTACTTAGAATTGCAAACGAGTGCAAGGTAATGCTCTCCAATGAGATTAGGGGTTTGATAGCCTTCATCACACAGATAAGGCCAAAGAAGGGATCCCACAAGTTTCTTATATCTTTGAGAGAGAGAAATGAAGCAAGAAGAACCATAAAGAAAGGGCTACAATTTGGTGCTATACTCCATCATCTACGATCTTGTTTGCCATTCAGAAAGAAGGAAGTCAGCAAAGAGAGTGATACATATTTTTTCTTTGTTCATAATCACGTAGATACATGAAAATTTATGTGTATTGCCAATTGACATCATCCCTTTATGTCAAGTTGCCTATTGATGCTTTGTTTATCTTATGATATTCACGTATTCTTTGCATTGTTGGAGTTTGAGGTCTGCACAAGCACACAAATAGCATAAGAAAGAAGAAGAAGCTTGGAGCACAACACAACACTAAATAAATTACCAAGTGAATATACAAGGATTAGTGACCCATTAGGGTTATAGGCATATATACAAGCCAAGGGAGAAAACCTCTTGAAGAGTGAAAAAAGTGTCCAGGTGGTCCTAAGTGTGTTCACACACATAACTACCCAAATATATCAATAAATCCCCACTGGGAGTGATGCAGTGAACAAGCAGTTGACACTCATGTATAAGGTATTGCCAAGCTATGTGGACATAGATCATTCCACAAAAGGAAGTAAGCGCAAAGCTTTGCAGAAAGTTTAAACTTCTTCCTAAGCAAAGAATGTTATCTTGTGTGGGCACATATGCCAAGCTGATCTCTCCAACAGACAACCTCTCCCTGACACTAATGTTAATGCACCCGAATGTGATTTGTGCAAGCATGAAACATAAGGTTCCTCGCAACCATAAATACACTCTGATTTTCATTGAAGATGGTGGTGGTAGAAGATTGACCAACATTGAAATCAGCCAAAGGCATCTGAGCCACACACTCAACAGTCATTGTGAGAGCTTCCCTATACTCAGTCCCACAACTAAAAGTGGCCTGAGTAGGCTGCTTCTTGCTCAACCAAGATATGCATGAGCTAACATGCATGAAGCAAAAACCACTTGTGGACACAAGTGTCATAGCAACGAGCCAAATCTGAGCCAAAAAAGCATGTAAATTTAGCACCAATGATTCCCCCATGGGAATAAAACAACCTAAGTAGTCGGGTACCACTCAAGTAGTGAAAGATGTGTTTAACTACCTACCAATTAAGGCTCATTTTGGCCTTCAAACACACTATCATGGTGCCTGTGCATGCAATTTTTTCCTTTTGTGCCAAGCATATATACATGTTTCAGTTTGCCACCACGAGCAGCTCAAAGTCTGCTACATGTTTAGTGGAGCTCGATTGGGTAATTCTATTCAACTTTTTGAGATACAATCATTTTTCTGCATTAAGGTATTTTAAGCAATGGTCATGGTTGAAATCAATGATGTATTCTATATGTTGTTTGTTGAGAACAAGTTGGATGGTACCAATTACCCATCGTGGGCATATATGTTGTGTCATGTATTAGTCGCAAAAGGACTATGGAATATTGTGTTGGGTGTTGAAAAATGACCTACTATACCTCCAAATATAGTTATTGAAGATGATCTAGATGGTGTTGAGAATGAGGATCTTCAAATTCGTGTTCGTGTTGCGGTTCTTGCTGCACCTACTCTAGAGCAAGTTTGATGGGATGGCAGAGATGCTTAGGCATATGCATTGATAGCTTTGTCAGTCAAACATGCCATTATCCCTCATATTCACTCTTGTAAAATAGCAAAGGATGCTTGGGATACACTTACCACCTTATACAAGGCAAGAAATGAGGCTCATGTTGCTTACCTTTGAAAACAGTTGGAGAGTGAGCATATGAATGAAGGAGATTCTATGGACAATTTTTTGACAAAGATCAAAGATTTGAAGGAAAATTTGTTTTCTGTTGATGAAGTCTTGCTAGAGAGTCCACTTCTGCAGACTATTCTAAATGGTCTTCTAGATTCATATCGGAGTTTACTCTTTGGTTGATGATGAAAGGTGATTCTAATGCCTTAACATTTTAGGAGCTAGTCTTTGTTTTGTTGTAGAAAGATCAATCCAGGCAGAACAGGTCCATTACGCATGTAGCAGATGAAGCTAGTTAGATAGTCTGAAGGACAAAGGTAAATGGAGCTCATCTACTAGTAAGTAGAAATATGCTAATTATGCACAATCGAAAAAGAAAGACAAAGACAATAAGAAATTAGGAAAGAAAAAATTGTTTTGCAAATATTGTAAAGGAAATGATCATGGCATAAAGAGTTGTTCAAAATTGGCTACAAAAGAGGAAAAGAAAAAAGAGGTTGGAATGGTTGTTGCAGAGGCCTTTACACCCAAAATAGAGCCCCCTAATCTTATGTAGAATGAAGAATGGGCATTTATTACTGTTTGCAGTTATGAACCATCTTCTCATGAACAGTGTATGTCTGAAATAGACTTAAATATTTGGTACCTTGATAGTGGAGCAACCAAACATATTACCTCACAACACAATTTCTTTAGTTCACTTGAGCCTGCCCCTATAAGGAATATTGTCAACTGCACCAAAAACTCATCTTATCTAGTCATGGGAGTTGGTAAGATCATTCTGACTATCGTTTATGGTAGTTCTTTTACATTGTCACATGCTCTTTTTGTGCCAGGGATCAAGAAAAATCTATTATCAATTTCAGCATTAGCCAAAGGTCGGCTTGGTTGTCAAATTTGTTGATGACAGATGTACAATTCATGATATGTCAAATGGCAATTTTATTGTTGCTTTTGGCATTTTTTGTTGTGAGTTGTATAAGCTCATAGACTAAAAAAAATGTGTCAATGATTTAACATGTGTAGTTCAAGATTCTCAAGTGATCTTTGATGCAAAGCTTTGGCATGCATTCTTTGGTCATCTGAATTTAGCTAGTTTGCTATGCCCACAAAAATCTAAAATGGTGTCATCTCTGCCCAAACTTGAGGCACCTGGTAAACATGTCTGTGAAAATTATATTTTAGGCAAGATGCAGCATTCCTCCTTCAATCAAAAGATGGTTCAGTTCGACCTACTCAAAAATTGGAGCTTGTTCACAGTGATGTTTGTGGTCCTATGCACCCACCGTCTTTTGAGAACTACCTTTACTTCGTGACTTTTATTGATGTTTCTTTTAGGCATGCATGGGTGTATCCATTGAAAGCAAATTCTGAAGTGTTTATGTCTTCAAAAAGTTTCTAGTTAAGGCTGAAAATTTGTAAGCATGTAAAATGGGAACCTTCCATTCTTATCGTGGAGGGAACACAGCTTTTGATTTTAATTCATTTTGGTTGAACATGGGATAAAACATCAGTGTATATTGCCGTATACACCTCAATAGAATGGAGTTGCTGAAAGGACGAATAGGTCACTCATGGAGCTTGTGACATGTATGGTCAAAAGTCAAGCTTTACCACATAGTTTCTTGCTTGAGGCTCTTATGTGTGCAACATATTACTTAACATGTGTCCCACCAAAGCATCACAATTTGTCAATCCATATGAGGCTTGGCATGGTTGCAAGCCATTTGTTGCTCATCTATATGTCTTTGGTTGTCTAGCATATGCATTAGTGCTTGAACAACAACACAGAAAATTGGATGATAAAGTAGTAAAATGTATTTTTGTTGGGTACAGTTTTGAAAGCAAAGGCTATCATCTGTATCATCCATAGAGTAAACACATTTTGGTTATCCCTGATGTTGTTTTTAGACAAGATGCAATTCAACCATTACTTTCATGTACTAACAAGGCATGGGTTAGCTCCAGAGATGTGTACAACACTTTTCTTCCTCTTTTTACAGGTGGACGGTCAAGAGAGGACTTATATAGAGGAGAAAAAAACTATGCTTAAATGGTTGGTGCAGACTTTGCAAGATAGAAAATTAGATGCACCTCAATCGTATCGTACATTTTTACGCTCTCATAGTGTTTCTTTTGCACCAAATCGCTATGCAATGGCTGCCTCCAGTCTTTGTGATGAGAATGAGCCTGTTTCCTTTGATGAAGCTGAAAATTCAAAAATGTCAATGGCTGCTATGCAATCAAAATATGATGCTACTATGAAGAATAGTACTTGGTCTTCATGTGATTTGCCTCCAAGTGAAAAGGCCATTGTCACTAAATGGGCATATAATTTGAAGCATAAGCCTAATTGAATAGTTGAAAGGTATAAGGCTATGCTTGTTGCAAAAGATTATGCTCAAGAAAGAGGCATTGATTTCGATGAGACCTTTGCACCCACATGTTGAATGACTATTATTCCTAGCATCTATGCACTTGCAACCCATCATGATTGGAACGTGCATTAGTTGGAGATTAAAATTGTATTTCTAAATGGTGACTTACATCAAGAAGAGTATGTATTTTAGCCCTATGGTTTTATGCAAAAAGGGCATGAAAACAAAGTGTGCAGGTTGAAAAAGGCATTATATGGTTTGAAGCAAGCACCATGTGCTTGGTATGAAAAGATATATGCCTACTTGATTGCACATGGTTTTGAGAATGATCCAACTGAGAGCACCTTATATGCTAAGCGTGCAAATGATGTGCTGCTTATCATTGTTGTCTATCTTGATGACATGCTAGTCACGGGTCCTAATGAGAAGCATATTGTTGATTTTGATGCTGATTTGCATGCCTCATTTTTTGATGTCAGATTTAGGGCACTTGCATCATTATTTGGGCATTCAATTTATGCAAGTTGATGGTGGAATAGCTTTATGTCAAACAAAATATATTGACACATTGTTGCATTGTTTTGGCCTTGAATATTGCAAACCTATTGCCACTCTTATGGAAACAGGTTTATGATTGAGTCTTCATGATGTTGGAGATGCATTTGATGTTGTTCTCTATCAGTAGGCTATTGGATGCTTGATTTATTTATGCACAACTGAGCTTGATTAGTTTTTTGTCTCATAGATGATCAGGTTTATGCATTGCCTAGGTATCAAGCATTGGTAGGTGGTCAAGTGCATTTTTTGCTACTTGAGTGGTATTCAACAGCTTGGATTGTTTTATCCTAAGAGGGGATCACTACCGCTAGATTTACATGCTTTTTTGAGTCTTACTGGGCTTAATGCTATGACACTCATGTGTCCACCAATGAGTAGCGAAAGATGCGCTTAACCGCTTTCCAATGCGTGACTGTTGGGCAATGCATAAACCTGCTCATCTGTGAGATAGCAAACTGAATATCTGGCCGAGTAATGCATAAGTAAATCAAGCATCCAACAGCCTGCTGATAGAGAACAGCATCAAATGCATCTCCAGCATCATGCAGACTCAATCGTAAACCTGTCTCCATAGGAGTGGCAATAGGCTTACAGTCTTCAAGGCCAAAACGTTGCAATAATGTGTCAATATATTTCGTTTGACACAAAGCCATTCCACCATCAACGTGCATAAACTGAATGCCCAAATAGTGATGCAAATGCCCCAAATCAGACATCTCAAATGAGGCATGCAAATCAGCCTTAAAATCAGCAATATGTGTCTCAATAGGACCAGTGAGCAGCATGTCATCAACATAGACAACAATGATCAGAAGCACATCATTAACACGTTTAACATATAAGGTGCTTTCAGTTGGACTGTTCTCAAAACCATGTGCAATCAGATAGGCATGTATCTTCTCATACCAAGCACGTGGTGCTTGCTTTAAACCATATAATGCCTTCTTTAACCTGCAAACCTGGTTTTCATGCCCTTTCTGCACAAAGCCATGGGGCTGAAAAACATACACTTCTTCATGCAAGTCACCATTCAGAAATGCTGTTTTAATGTCCAACTGATGTACATTCCAACCATGATGGGCTGTAAGTGCACAAATGCTCCGAACAGTAGTCATACGGTATGTAGGTGCAAAGGTCTCATCAAAATCAATGCCTCTTTCCTGTGCATAACCCTTTGCAACAAGCCTAGCCTTATACCTGTCAACTGTACCATCAGGTTTACGCTTTAGCTTGTATACCCACTTAGTGCCAATGGCCTTCTTGCCAGAAGGCAAATCACATAAAGACCATGTACCATTCTTCATTATAGCATCATATTCAGATTGCATAGCAGCCATCCAATTTTCTGAATTTTGTGCTTCATCAAAAGAAACAGGCTCATTCTCATCACAGAGACTAGATGCAGCCATAGCATAGCAATCTGATGCAAAGGAGGCACTATGAGAGCCTGAACGAGTATGATATGACAAAGGTGCATCTAATTTGCTGTCACGCAAAGTCTGCACCAGCCATTTTGGCATAGTTTTTGCCTGCTCAATATCAGCTCTCTCATCAACAAGTGTATCATGTAAATCTGCATCATCATATGTAGAAGTTGCCTCATTAGGACCAGCACTAGCCTGTCCACCTGTAAAAAGAGGCATCAAAGTATCATACATGTCTTTGGAACTAACAGATGTCTCCTTAGTACATGAAAGCAATGGCTGAATAGCATCTTCCACAAAGACAACATCAGGGCTAACCAGAATGCGTTTAGTCTGTGGATGATACAGACGATAGCCTTTACTTTCAGAACTGTACCCAACAAAAATACATTTTGCTGCCTTATCATCCAATTTTCTGCGATGTTGTTCAGGCACTAATGCATATGCCAAACAACCAAAAACACGCAGATGAGCAACAGATGGCTTGCGGTCATGCCAAGCCTCATATGGAGTGATAGACTGCAACGCTTTAGTGGGACACCTGTTCAGTACATATGTTGCACACATGACAGCCTCAAGCCAGAAACTATGTGGTAAAGCCTGACTTTTGAGCATGCACCTCGCCATCTCCATGAGTGACCTGTTCTTTCGTTCAGCAACTCCATTCTGTTGAGGTGTATACGGCACTGTACACTGGTGTTTTATCCCACGTTCAGCCAGAAATGCATTAAAATCTGAAGACATATATTCCCCACCTCGATCAGAACGGAGGGTGCCCATTTTACATGTTGATAGATTTTCAGCCAAAACCAAAAACTGTTTGAAGCATATGAACACTTCGGACTTCGTTTTGAGTGGATATACCCATGCATGCCTGGAAAAATCATCAATGAAAGTCAGGAAGTAAAGGTAATTTCCAAAAGAGGGTGTCTGCATAGGACCACAGACATCACTATGTACAAGCTGCAATTTCTGCGTAGCCCGAACTGAACCATCTTTTGGAAAGGAAGAACGCTGCATTTTGCCCAAAATACAGCCTTCACAAACATGTTTTCCATGTGCCTCAAGTTTGGGCAAAGAGGACACCATTTCAGATTTTTGCAGGCGTAACAAACTAGCAAAATTCAGATGACCAAAGCGTGCATGCCAAAGCTTTGCATCTGACATAGCCTGAGAATCATGAACTGCACATGCCGAATCATTCACAGATCTTTCATAGTCTATGAGCTTATACAGCCCACGACATAAAATGCCAGAAGCAATAATCACATCGCCATTTGAGAGATCATGGACTGTACACCTGTCATCAACGAATTTCACAACCAAGCCAATCTTGGCTAATGCAGAAACTGATAACAGGTTCTTTTTTATCCCTGGCACAAATAAAGCATCTGACAAAGTGAAAGAACTACCATCAGCAGTAGTCAGAATGATCTCACCAACTCCCATAACAGGATAAGAGGAGTTATTGGCGCATGTGACAGTATTCCCTGTAGGGGCAGGCTCGAGTGAAGAGAAGAAACTGCGCTGCGAGGTAATATGTTTGGTCGCCCCACTATCAAAGTACCAAACATCTGAGTCTACTGCAGACATGCACTGATCATGAGAAGATGGGTCAAAACTGCAGATAGTAGTAAACGCCCATTCTTCTTCCTGCACAAGATTTGCAGACTCTGTTTTTGGTGTAGAGGCCTCTGCAACAACCATTCCAGCCTCTTTCTTCTTTGCCTCTTTAGCAGCCAGTTTTGGACAGTTCTTTATAATATGATCATTTCCTTTACAGTACTTGTAGAACAATTTCTGCTTTTCTGATTTCTTCTCATCTTTATCCTGGTTCTTCGATTGTGCAGCATTTGCAGATTTCTGCTTACTAGTAGAAGAGCTCCATTTTCCTTTGCCCTTCTGACTAGCCAGGAAAGCTTGATCTGCAACACGCATAATGGACCTGTTCTGCCTGGACTGATCTTCCTGCAACAGAACAGAGACTAATTCCTCAAATGACAAGGCATTCGGATTGCCTTTCATCATCAACCGAAGAGTAGAGGCAAAACTCTAATATGAATCAGGAAGACCATTCAGAACGGTCTGCACAAGTGAGCTATCTGGTATAACCTCATCAGCAGAAATCAATTGTTCCTTCAGGTCTTTGATCTTTGTAAGAAAACTGTCCATAGAATCACCTTCATTCATGTGCTCACTCTCCAACTGTTTTCGGAGGTAAGCAACACGAGCCTCATTCCTAGCCTGGTACAAAGTGGTAAGTGTATCCCAAGCATCCTTTGCTGTTCTGCAAGAGCGAATGTGAGGAATAATGGCACGTTTGACAGACAAAGCTATCAATGCATTTGCCTGGGCATCTCTGCCATCCCAACGAATCTGCTCTACAGTAGGTGCAACAGAAACAGCAACACGAACAGGAATCTGCGGAATATCATCTTCGACACCATCTTCATCAGCTCCAACACCTGTATTTGCAGTACCTGTCGTTGCAGGTGTAACAGGACGTCTTTCAACACCCTGCACAATGTTCCACAATCCTTTTGCAACCAGTACATGTCGCATCATATAAGCCCATAATGGGTAGTTGGTACCATCCAACATATCCTCAACAACCAACATATGGAATACATCACTGCTTTCAGCCATGGCCGGTGACTAAAATACCTTGATGCAGAAAATTGACTGTATCTCAAAAAGTTGAACGGAACTGCCCAGAGGAGTTCTGCTAGACCTGTAGCAGACTTTGAGACGCTTAAACTGGCGAACAGAAACTGGTATATACCTTTGGCACAAAAGGACGAAATAGCCTACACAAGCGTTGCGATAGTGCATTCGGAGGCCGAAACGAGCTCAGATCGCGATTTCGGCACCACACAGCGAAGCTATTTTGATCTCGGAAACACCCTGAGTATGCTCACCAAATTCGTGCGAATCTGAGACTGCCAACGGAGGAGTGTCGACGGCGCCCTAGAAGAAGCGACGACATGCTCTGATACCAATTGTTGGAGTTAGACGTGTGCGGAAGCACGCGAACAACACAAGGAAGAAGAAGAAGCTTGGAGCACAACACACAAGACTGAATGTATTACTAGAGAATGTACAAAGATAAGTAGCCCATTAGGGCAATAGGCGTACATACAAGCCGGGGGAAAAAAACCTCCTAAAGAGGGAAAAAAGTGCCCCGGCGGTCCTAGAGTGTTCACACACATCACTACCTAAATATATCAACAGATGACACCATTTCATATTTACGCAGGTGAAGTAAACTAGTGAAAATTAGATGATCAAAGAGTGCATGCCAAAGCTTTGCACATGAGATAGCCTAAGAATTTTGAACTACACATGCTAGATCATTCACAAATTTTGCATATTCTATGAGCTTATACAGAACACAACATAAAATGTTAGAAGCAATAATGTCACCATTCGAGAGATCATGAATTGTACATCTGTGATCAACAAATTTGACAACCAAGACAATCTTGGCTAATGTTGAGACTGACAATAGATTTTTGTAAATCCCTAGCACATAAAAAACATCTCACAATGTGAAAGAACTACCATAAGTAGTAGTCAAAATGATCTTACCACCTCCCATTACAAGATACGAGGGGTTGTTAGCACATGTGACAGTATTCCCCTCTCACTCACGCACTTGTGCCTTCACTTGCTCATGGTCTTCATACGAGTCCTCATATCTCTACGATATGAGATGGATCTCCTCATGTTGGTACTTACCATTGTGCTAGAGTGACACCAGATTTGGCACTGTCGTGGGGGAGAGAGCTTAGAGGATAAGCATGTGACAATAAGATGTAGAGTAGCAATGTTGGAAGGTAAAAAAAATAGTCATTTTCTGTTCAATTTCTGATCTTTTCTCCATCTTTATCATCATCATCATCACCATCTTCTTCCATCTTCATCTTCTCAGATTTTTACATTCAGCTCGTTTTTCAATTGTGGTTGTGAGCAAGAAGCGACAGGGAGTTTAGAGTTGAAACGCTAAAGAAATACTCTTGAAACACTCTCAATACACCAAAAACTGAGTGAAGTATCGTGATATTTCATACATCTTTTGCATCTATATGCACATACGAGTGACAAGGAGGACACAAGGTACACATATTTGCAAAAAATTTTGAATTTGGACTTCAAAAAGTCCAAGTATCATGACCGGTTGAGTTCAAGAATTGCAATACCAGAATTCGCATGTGCCATGATACTTGGCAGGTATCATGTATCGCCAATACCTACTCCCCATGTATCGGATAATTCACAAGTATCATGTATCATCAGGTTGAGTATCGTGTATCACCTGATCGTGTATCGCGATACTTCACAAGTATCATGTATCATCGGGTGGAGTATTGTGTATCGTGAACATATGAGTATCATATAGAGGAATATTTGGTATCCCATATCACAAATCATGTATTGCGATACTTCAAAAGTATCGTGTATTGTGAAGATTGGTATCGTATCGTCAGGACTGATATCTTGTATCATCCAAGGACAAGTATCATATCGTTTGAGTGCAAGTATCATGTATCATGCTCAACCCAAGTATCATATCGATCCCATGTGTATTGTGTATTGCCAAAAGGTCAGTATCATGCATCACGTTAGCCTAGTCATCGTATCATGAGATCAAATATCATGTATCACCCAAGGACACGTATTGTGTATCGTTTGCTCTTGAATGTCATGTGCCACCGATACTTCCTAAACATTGTGTATCATCTATTCAGAACTAATCCTAGAGAGATCCTGTTTTAACCCCCAAAACCTTGAACTAGCATAACTTTTTCATACAAAAACATTTGTTGTGATTTTGGGTTCGTAACTAATACGAGGAGTCTTACATATAGTATTTTAAAGTTGACCTTCAAGTGGGATTAGTAAACCAAGGGGGCTCCAAAGGATTTTGAGCAATACAAAGGGAAAATTGGTACTAGAAGGCAAAGCTTATGAACCTAAGATCTGGTCGACACCTAGGCAAGGATAGACAAAGCATTAAATCATATGAGGCTAGTGTCAACCATTCATCCAGGTTGTGGGTTCAACAACTCAGTGATTATCCCTACATGCTAAGTTCTGAAACAAGTGACTCAAAAATGTCTTTTCGCATGGAGAAACATGCAAGTAGTTTAGGCATTCCCTATTTATAGACACCAGAAGGTCCATGTAAGACACAATTGAAGTATATCAGGACCACCGAATTAGCTGCATGCATCTATGAGGATGGTCTAAGGCAATCAGTTGTCCAACTCAAAAATCCTGATCAACCCTTTGGACTTGAACACCTAGTGGTCAAATTTGAAGAGAGTTCATACATTGATAAGCAAGGAACCATGTATGTGGTCACCAGCTTACTAGACACGAGATATGAGCTTGGAAACATCATTCTTGAGAATGACATAGGAGACCTAGAGCAAGGAGACTTAGGACAAGAACCCAAGATTCCTTGAGGAAAATTTGTCTTGACTAGAGTGATCACTCTAGAATGGATCCCCCAAGACAACAAAAGCATAGAATTCTTGAATAGAGAAGGAAAAGCCTTTTGGAGATTCATGCCAGATCAACCTAGAAAAATAGGTGGAGTCATCATCTATGAGTTTAAAGACCCTCGAGATACCAGGCAAAGTTGTCTACCTGGATAACACATCGGAGAGAATGTCCTTGGTAATAGAGCATGAATGGCACGCATACACTTGGAAGAGCAAATTGATTTTTTCCACCACAACGATCTAATATTTTCCATGGCCTCCAAGGAGCAGGATCATCCGAGGCTCATGAAATCCAGAGGGAAAGAGCTAGACAGAAACCTGAGGTAAGCTTTGCAAATCATCTTCTATATTGAACAGAATACATCTGATGGATATATATCACTCAACGTGTGATCTACTCTTCTATATCTCATCTACCTATCATCTCTCATATATATCACGACTATATCCAAGTGTATATATACATATGAGTGTAGATTCATCATTACATCAAAGTATTTTTGAAGTTTTTACAAAACAATTGCACATGTGTATGTAGAACATCTCTTCCTAAACTTCCACTTCACTTCATGCTTTAAACTTTGATCTTTACTCCAAGTCTTCATTCCTAACCTTCATGTAATCATCCATTGTTGATTTTCTTGCTCCAACAACTCCCCCTCAATCATCAATTGTGATTATCTACATCTTCTTTATCCCTGCCATATCTTTAAACCTCTACAATTTGGGTCCATCCAAGCTCTTTGTTAACATATCTGCAAGTTGATCCTTTGTAGGACTATGCATGATTTCTATTTCTTTATCAACAACCTTCTCTCTCAAAAAATGATATTGAATCTCAATATGTTTGGTCCTTGCATGAAACACAGGGTTAGCTGTCAAATACAAAGAACTCATGTTATCTCCACAAATGATAGGAGTACTTTGAATAATATCAAAAATCTTCATGAGAGTTTTTAGCCATATGACTTCCTTTGCAGCTTCTACCATACCTTTTTACTCTACTTCTATAGATGATAAAGCAACTATATGTTGCTTCTTAGAACACCATGAAATTAACTTATCTCCCACATAATACAAATAGCCATGTGTTGATCTTCTATCATCAGAGTTACCTGCTCAATCTGCATTACTATATATTTTGATCCTTGTATTTGAAGTAAACCCATAATACAAACCTTCTTTAAGTCTATCCTTAATATACCTAAGCACCCTTTGTCCTGCAATCCAATGTTCCCTTCTAGGACAATGCATGAATTGAGATAGAACTCCAACTACATAAGACAAATCAAGCCTTGTTAATGTAGCATAAATCAAGCTACCCACCAAACTCTGATAAAGCTTCATGTCTTTGAATTCTTCTCCTCCATATCTACTCAATTTTTGATTCACTTCCATTGGAGTTGGTGCTATCCTGCAATCTTCCATTTTACACTTGATTAGCAAATTCTCCAAATACCTTTCTTGAGTTACATATACTCCATGTTGAGTATATGAAATCTCCATTCCCAAGAAATATGACAAATTTCCCAAGTCACTGATCTTGAATTCTTTCTCCATCTGTTTCTTAAGTATTTGTATGTTGTTGTCATCTGTACGTGTAAGAATTATGTCATCAACATAAATACAAACATAGATAAACCCATGTTCACTTGCTTTGACTAGCAAGCTACTATCTCCCTTTGATGCTTGGAAACCAAGTTACTTCAAGAACTTCAAAAGCCTATAATTACATGCCCTTGGGGCCTGCTTCAAGCCATACAAAGCTCTCTTGAGCTTACACATGATCTAGATTAAATTGATCTTTAAAACCATCTGGTTGTTCCACGTAAACTTCATCTGAAATATAACCATTTAAAAATGCATTCTTCACATCTAATTGAGACAACTTCCAACCTTTGCATGCAACAGTGGCTATAAGAGTTCTTATGGTTGTCATCTTTGCAATAGGACTATATGTTTCATCATAGTCCACACCATATGCCTATGCATACCCTTTTACAACAAGTCTAGCTTTCTACCTAGACACATCTCCATCTTCATACCTTTTTGTTTTGTAAACCCATTTGCATCCTATCACTTTTTGATTACCTGTTTTTGGCACTAAGTCCCAAGTTTCATTCTCAATGAGTGGATCATATTCTTCCTACATAGCTTTCTCCCAATTCTCCTTTCCTTTTGCCTCATCATATGTAAAAGGATCTTCATTTTTCTTTATCATGTAAGCATAATCTTCAGTAGTCAAGAATGAAGTCTTATAATTATACCTTATGGGTTGCTTTTTGTTCCTTGATGATCTTCTAAGTTCTCCACTCCTTGAAGCTTCCGGTTCATCATATTCTGGATCAAACCTTGGCATTTCTTCACCATCTATTTGAGCTTCAACATTCTCTTCTTCATCATATATTTTAACCTTTGATTTACCCTTGTTTTGACTCAATAATTCTTCAAGACCTGCATAAGCCCTATTTGTACTTGTATACCAAGTACCTTTCTCATCAAATGTAATATCCTTTGACACAAGAAATTGCTTTGTGGATGGACTCCACAACTTGTATCCTATTTGCTTGTCATCATAACCAATGAACACATATTTTTCAGCCTTTGGTTCCAATTCATGCCTTAATTGAGAAGGAACATAAGCATAGGCTAAACAACCAAATACTTTGCAATGATCTAATGTAGGTCTCTTACCCCAGCAAGCTTCATATGGTGTCATACCCTACAAAGCTTTACATGGTAGCCTATCAACCAAGTATGTGGTTGTATTTACATCCTCAACCCACAAATAATTAGGGCAATTCTTCTCTTCATCATTGATCTTTCAAACTCAACAAGAGTTCTATTTCTCCTTTCTGCTACACCATTTTGTTGAGGAGAGTACCTGCAAGTAACTTCTCTCTTTATACCTACATTCCACAAATAATCACTAAATTCATTTGAGAAATACTCTCCCCCTCCGTCTGACCTCAATCTCTTCAATTTTTGTCTTGTAACTCTTTCTACATACACATGATAGTGTTTAAATGTGCTAAATACTTCTGAGTTATCTTTGATCACATAAATAGTGATCCACCTGGTAGCATCATCAACATAAATGATATAATATCTCAAACCACCTATGCCAAAGTCTTTTAGAGGACCCCATACATCTGTATGCACCAATTCAAGTCTTTCTGAATACATGAAATCATGTTTGTTATATGATTGCTTATGAGCCTTAACTAATTGACATGATTCACATCTCTATGTCATGTGTTGACCTGAAACATTAGGTAATTCAAGTATTGAACCATTGTTAATCATCTCTTTAATACCTCTTTCATTGAAGTGTCCAAGCCTTTTGTGCCAAAGATCCAACTCAGATATCTTTTGCTCTCCATATGTGAACAAGGCATGTCCAACATTACCTTGCACCTTCAATGTAAAAAGTCTTCCTTTCTTTCATGTAACAATGTGTTTATAACCTTGACTAGGGTCTTCAACATAAACTCCATCATTAGTGAACCTCACCTCATATCCTTTTTCCACAATTTGTTCTTCACTAATCAAATACTTTGGAATTGTAGGAACATACAAAACTTTACTCAAAAGAGTACTTCCATCTTTGGCCTTTATTGATCCAATAGAATTCACCTTGTGCTTTGTATTGTCACCTATTTGAATTGTATGATTAACCACTTTATTCTCCAAATTAGTCATCAAAGCAATGTTACCACTCAGATGGTTGATGCATCTTGAATCAATGTAAAACACTCTTTGATCTTCACTTGGAACTTCACATGTTGCATTCATGATCAAGGTTGAGTCCTCCTTCTGATTTGATGCATAATTGTAGTAGGTATTGTTGTAAGACTGACCTTCAAAGTTTCTTCCACCATTTCTTCCAAAGAAGCCTCTACTACCTCTACCTCTGAAACTTCCTCTTTGATTTCTTCCACCTCTGCCTCTTTGATTATAACTCTGATTAAAGCTACTAACACTTTGATTGTTATGCCAACGTTCATGAGAAAGATGATTAGTCTTACCACATATCCAACAAGCTTTGACATTATCCTTGTTGTTTTTGCCTCTTCCTCTACTTCTGCCACTTCCTCTTCCTCTTCGGAAGTTTGCTTGGCTTGAAGTACCTTCATCTTCAACTCATTGTTGCTTTCCTTTAATAGCCTTCTTCTTATCCTTAGAATACATTGCATGACCTGCACCCTTATCAACATCTCCTTTGATATCATTCTCAAAGGTTAGCATATGATCTAGTAATTGATTCAAATTAGGAGTAAAATTATCCAATGAAAGTTCTGTTGATAATATGAATGGCTTCCACTTCTCATCTCCTCTTAAACCTGTAAGAATTTGTCTTACCAATTTATCTTCTTCAATGTCTTCATCAACTGCACATAAAGAATCAGCATTGTCTTTCATCTTTGTCCCATAATCAGATATTGATTGTGAATCCTTCTTCTTGAATGTGGTAAACTCTGCCCATAGTCATGCTTTCCTTGACTTTGTTGTATTCTGGAAATGCTCCTCCAAAGCAATCCATATATCACTTGCACTTTCAAGTACTCTAATATGAGGAAGCAAGTAATCATTTACTGCCATATAGATGATGCTCCTTGTTTGAGCATCCTTCTTCATCCAAACTTTCAAGTCTACAAGTTCCTCCCTAGTAAGAACACTAGGATCTTTCAATTCTCGCTTCTCTTCTTCTCCTATAATGTATCCCATCAGATCTTTTCTCATAAGATGAGATTCAATCCTCATGGACCAAGCTGGATAGTTCTCTCTGTCCAACTTCTCAATTTGGAGACTATCTCCCATTCTTTCTTCACCTGTACTGACAAATTTTCAACCTTATAAGTAATGGATGTACCTTTGCTTCCAAATTTAATCCTTTGATCCTTTTGATTACTCTCGTGTGTCTTCCTTTAGCTTTTCCTTCACACTTTGTCCTTTTGAATCTTCAAATGTTGAATTTTGTATGTCTGCAGCAGTCAGGGTCTTCCTTTTCTTCAACTTTGATACCACTGATGGAGATGAATAATATCCAAAAGACAAGCTATACTTGACTTTTCTTCAAATCTACTCTGATACCACTGATGGAGATGAATAATATCCAAAAGACAAGCTATACTTGACTTTAGAACACCTCTATATCAAGATAACTTATAAACTTCTTCAATTTTGGAAAAATTTTGTCAATTTATGAGTTATCACCATTACTGTGAACTATGACCATACTCAGAAAAGTTTGCTTCACAAAATGCATTCATTGACTTATGAAATGATTAATGTTTCTTATGAAAGTTTGATACAATACTCTCGTGATATTTGCACAGCTATTCCAAGTGAAAATTCTTCAAAAGAATTTACAAAGATTCAGATTTACTTCAATAAGTAAACTTATGTCTGAAAGAGGCTTTCTCTGCAAGCGACATTTACATATGTAACTTTAAATGCATGGTTCTTGCAAAACTAGACCCAATTTGATCAAGTGCTTTCAGAAATAGGTGGCTTACCTTCCAACTTAAATTTTGAATGCTTATTTGTGCAAAACTTTACAATGTAGACTAAGATATGATCAATTCTTTGACCATCGAGATTGCACCTGTTTCAGGAGTCACTCATCACCTGTTCACATATGAATGTTCCTACACAAAATTCTCTCAGCTTGATTATAATTGAACTCTCAAAACTTGTCCATGGATGCATTAGCTATAGAATTAGACACACACAAAAGTATTTCTCTAATGATTGAGGAGAGAAAGGGAGAGATGGGAAACATCGAGGCGCTACTACTTCAAGTCATCTTCTATATTGAACATAAATACATCTGATGGATATATATCAGTCAACTTGTCATCTACTCTTCTATATCTCATCTATCTATCATCTCTCATATATATCACGACTATGTACAAGTGTATATATACATATGAGTGTAGATTCATCATTACATCAAAGTATTTTTGAAGTTTTTACAAAACTATTGCACATGTGTATGTAGAACATAATTTCCTAAACTTCCACTTCACTTCATGCTTTAGACTTTGATCTTTACTTCAAGTCTTCATTCCTAACCTTCATGTAATCATCAATTGTTGATTGTCTTGCTCCAACACCTTAGAACCTCTCAATTGGTCAAAGCAATGAAGAACTACTTTGATGGTTCAGGAGATCCTTATGATCATGTGGTCGAGTTTAAACAAGTGTTAAGAGCTAAATAGGTCAAGGACTTGTTCAGACAGTCTGAGGCATTTGGTTTGACCCTTATGGGTACTTCCTTAGCTTGGTTTCAACCTCTAAACAATCGTGATTACCAAAATATAGGTCAACTATTGGAAGCATTCATTGTAGAATTTTCCAAGAGTGGTATTGGACATAACACATCATCCTTGATCCACAGCTTCAAGCACACTCCCCAAGAAACAGTGCGACTTAGAGGAAGACGGTTCAAAGGGTACTTAGAAAGATGCCTTGTTCCAAAGTCACCCACACCAGCCAAACAAGTGGCCTTGTTTTTAGATGGATTACTAAGCATGAAGTTAAGATCATATGTGTACTTGAAAGAGCCTAGATCCATAGAAGAGTGTGTGTGGATGTGCATAGACATAGAAGACAAATTGGGTGAGAATTTAGAATTTTCCAAGCTCTATAAGGATTCTGACAATTATACTAGCCATTCCTTGAGATTCTCCACTGAGAAAATATGATGGTTGAGCAGGTTGCCAAGAAGCTAGGAGTTCAAAATAGACAAACAACAAGGGTCACCTCACTGTAGCGATGTTACGACTATGGAGGAGACCAAATGGCTAATGTTTTCCCAATGATGGCTCAACCCCAAGGAAACGCTAATGCTCCATATTCCACTATTGAGAGAAAATACATGAACCACATGGCTCAAGATTGTCCATACATTAGACAGGTTGTTAGACAAACTTATCAGCAACCTTACCAACAAGGTAGGTATCAAAATCAATACCAACATCCATATTATAGGCCACGACAACAATATTAGCCTCAATACCAATAGCAATATTAGGCACATATAGGCCATAGCTAGTCCTAGGAAACCAGCCACCACCTCTTGCCAATGTGATTCCACTTAAGTATGTAGTGGCATAGGAGAACCCTAATAGAGCATTGGTGGCAATGACCTCGTTGGTCTTAGAAAATGATCCTCATACTCATAGTTCTGACTACTCCCATGAAGAAAGTCCACGAGCTTATTACACAGAGTCATCTGAGCATAGTGAAACTTCTTTGTATCAGTACGAGACACCACCTATAGAACAAAATTGGGAGCCACAATACTCCAATCTCATGTATACCAATCCAAACCCTAGGTCCCAAGTGAGACAAGGAGACCACAAGCCCCTAGAGGACCATGTTTTAGATGTCAAGGTGACCATTTCATTCGTGAATTTCCCGACCCACTGGCTCCAGGACAAGGACAGAACATCACAATACAAGGCTTTTGTCTTGAGTGCGGCAAAGAACATCTCCCGAGAGATTGTGCCAGGAATCACTCTAGTGCACCCAAGGTTACACCAATTAATGTGGTAGGCCTAGTGGTGGATTCAAGCTCAAGTAGCACTAACGTGGCTCCTATACAGGCAATTACTAGGGCACAAGCCTTACAACAGGGTAAGCTAGCTGAACAATCAAGGTCAAGTGAATCAAGAGAGTCTAGTAAGAGGAAAACAAGAACATGGAAGGATACTAGGGAGAAGGCCAATCATAAGTGGACTAAAAAGTTATCCAAACTAGAAGAAAGCCTTAAAGATGCAAAAACAAAAATAGAAGATATTGCCTCTCAAAATCCTTTGCATGCCGAAAACCCATCCATATCACCTCATCCCACCCTACCATTCACTGTAAATAGACCACAACCAAGTATGTTCTTGCAAATCCAACCCCAGAAGGCTTGGACATGATGTTCAAGGCCTACAAGGATTTACTTTAAGAAGGACCAACAACTGCAACCCTAGACAAGAGTTACCCTAGAGCAGATTTAGAGATTGAACAGAAAAAAATGTGCATAAAAATAGTAGAACTAGCTCAAGCTATGCTCGAGACCAATCAATTGTTCAATCATACAAATTCTATCAAGCCAAGTTTGCATTGCCATGGCTTACTAGAAAGATTAGAGCAGTTGATAAACAAGCCACATGTTTCTTTACCTCCACACGCCTAACCAGTTGCTGAAAG
>CM035433.1:76420881-76578381 GCA_020310875.1 Ceratopteris richardii
GCATACATGTATGCATACACATATGTGTATGCGTATGTGTACATGTATGCATATGTGTACGTGTACGTATATGTAGGCATATCCATATGTGTGTGTGTACGCATACGTGTACATGTAGGCATATGTGTACATGTACGCATACGTGTACATGTACGCATACGTGTACATGTACGCATACGTGTACATGTACGCATACATGTACATGTACGCATATGTGTACATGTACGTGTATGCATACGCATACATATATGTGTATGTGTATGTGTATGTGCATGTGCATGTGCATGTGTATGTGTATGTTTATCTATTGTGTATGTGTGTGCATGCATCAATGTGTGTACATGTGTAAGTATATTTATGGTATGATATATATATATATATATATATATATATATATATATATATATATATATATATATATATATATATATATATATATATATATATATATGTATATGTATGTGTGTGCGTGTGTATATATATACACACATACATAGACACACACAAGCTATGTATATACGTAAAGGTGTATATATATGTTATGTGTGCATGTATTGAGTGTATGTATGTATGTTTGCATGTATGTATGTATGTTTGCTTCCCCACACAAAGTATCAGTAGTATGCGATGGTTTTTGGTAGTGGTACAAAATAAGCATCACATATATGGTATATTAACTCTCATATCTGAAAATACCCCCTTTTTTCCCTGAGTTTTCTTTTTTTTTTAAATGGAGGTTCAGCCGAAGCCTACTCCCTCGGACTTTAACTTTGAAATTGCAATTGTACAAGTGAATGGGCATAGCACCCGCGGGACCCCCCGTATCCCACAAAGCAGGGGTTAGACAAGGTTACAACTGAAAGAGACATGGTTACAACTGAAAGAGACATGGTTACAACTGGGTTTAACTGGCCTAAGCCATAATATGTCCAGCCCACGACTTGAACCTTGGACCTCCGCCTCAAGAGGCCAAAGCTCAACCAACTATCCTACGGGTTTTTGCGGCCTCATATATGACGGTTTTTAAAATCAATGTCGTGCAAGAGACGCTTGCCAATTTCTTTTTCAGGACTCATATATGACGGTTTTTAAAATCAATGTCGTGCAAGAGACGCTTGCCAATTTCTTTTTCAAAGGAGCATCGCATCCACTTGTAATTCCTTGTAATGCTTGGATTCTTAGCCAAGATAGTTCATCTTGTTGCTAGCATTGTAAGGATTACTTTAATTGCAATATTACCATTGTTTTCTCCTTAATTTGTGTGAGGTGAATACACATACGTGCACAAACCCTTTCTAGACATTGAATAACTTGTCTTGTGTGGGAAACTTGACACACCTTCCGAATTCCACTTGGAGTGATCTAAGGCTTGTTGAAAAGCTTTGACGTTCTAGTTTATACCTACAAAATCTTAGAGGTTGAATCCTTAAGAAATTGAGTTTCCACATGACTATGGTAGCCATCTTTGAGGTCATATGAAGGGTCCAACACACTTTTGTTGCAATTTGAAGTGGATAGTTTCAATCAGTAAAGCCTCTCTTAAGATAATTTTGATGGCCTTGAGTGGACAATTAGATCTATATTTGTTCTAGCATAATTAACAATAGGATAAGATGGAGAAAAATTATGCTCAATAAATAATAATTTGTAATCTTCTTGATGAGTTGGTTCGAGTAATGGGTGCCTCAATCTAAAATTAATTCCAAGGGAAGTCTGAATCTAGGGAACAATTCGGTCAACAACATTGTGGAAACACTATCTACAGTGGCATGTTTTAGAGCCCAATCTTCCACCCAAAAAGTACAATAATCCATATAGGAAAAAATAGATGTTTTGTCTGACTAGACCACGGGTGGGCAAATGGGACCAATAAAATCCAAACATAATTTCTGGAAAGGTTCCAAGGGCAACACTAGTTGTAGAGGAAATCAATGGATCTCCCTAGACTCACCTCTCCTCTATCATGGATCACAAAGTTGTACATAGTCACAAACATCATGATGTAGCATAGGCCATCAAAGACCACTTTGTAGAATCTTCTACATAGTGAAGTCAATTCCAAAATGAACACCAATGAGTCCAGAATTAGCTTCTAAAATTATGGTTGAAACTCATGAGGGGGAACACATCTAAGCCACACTTTCATAAGGTCCTTGTAATATAATTGATCTAAAATTATTGAAAATGATCGACTTCAAGGTGCTAGCTTCTTTTGTGTTGTAAATTGTAAATGCATAGGAGACACATATATGACTAGGAAAGACATGATTTTATCATACCAAGTCAAAATATTGAGCTCAAGCTCAATAGCATCGGACACTTGAAAAAAATTAACATCCATAAAAGAATCATAAACTCCCTCTAGAATCATAAACATCCAAAGAAAAACTTTGTAGGGTTTAAACAGAGATGAACCTATCTGCACTATGTAAAAAAAAATCCATAGATGTTGGAGATGCTCCAACTATTTCCCTAAAACTAAAAAATCATCCAAAAAAACTTGCATGAATCTGGTAAAGTATGGAAAAAAATATGATTTATACATCTTTCAAAAGTACCACGAGTGTTTTGGAGTCCAAATCACATGATTGTACAAGAAAAGATGCCTTAATGATGAAAGTTCTTTTAGGTACATCGGTGTCAACCTTCTAAATGTGATTATGTACATTAAATCTACCCAAGAAGGAATACATTCTTCTTGCAAATTCATCTAGAATTATGTCCAAAAAAGGCAATGGGAAGGGATCTAGTATAGTAGCTACATTTAATTTATGGTAATCTACAAAGATTCTCAATTGTTTGTTTTTCTTGGGTACAATCATGATCGAAGAGACCCAATGTGGATATTTGATTGGTATAATGAAAACGATCTGCAATAATCAATCCAAATATTCTTTAACTTGTTTAACAAAGTTAAGATTCATCTAATACCATCATTGAATCACTAGAGATGTATCTAGTTTCGATTCAATTTTATGCTCGTAAAATTGTGGATCAAGACCTTGCATGTCTAAATTGTGTTACATAAATACAAGCTCTAAAGTTGTTTTTAGGCTTGTGGATCTTGTTAGTTACTAAAAATAGCATGTGGAAGCTTGTGGATCTTGTTAATTACTAAAAATAGCATATGGAAGCTTGTGGATCTTGTTAGTTACTAAAAATAACATGTGGAAGCTTGTGGATCTTGTCAAAATAGCATTTGGAAGCTTATGGATCTTGTTGGTTACTAAAAATACAAGGAACAAGAATGGGACAAAAGCTTTACTTCAACGAAAGCTGAAATGAATGCTGAAACTTCATCTCACAAATTGTCACTATAATGGTGATTCTGACTACATGAATGGCTTTGAAATGGGGGTAAAACCCCAATGCAATTGATGGAAATGTTTCTTGGCTGTTGAAATTCATTGTTTGATGCTTTGAAGTCAATTTGCATTGTTAAAAGTGTGTGCATGCCATGACGTGAAAAACCAAAACTTGAGAAGGAACTGAACCTGATCTAATACCATTATTGGGTATGTGTAGAAGTGTGAGAGACACAGGAGAAGCACACATAAGGAGCACAAATGCAGCAAGACACATGGAGAAGACAGATGGCTAGAATAGCTCTCTCTATTGACAATGAACTGAACTTAAGTAAGAGCTAAATAATATCCCTAAGTACAAAGTACCACCACATATGAGTGAATCATGTATGTGGTAACATGGGGAAAAAACCTCTAGCTAGCACTAGAGTAAAAAGTGCCCATTGTTGGAGTTAGACATCTGTGGAAGCACGCGAACAACACAAGGAAGAAGAAGAAGCTTGGAGCACAACACACAATACTAAATGTATTACCACTAGAATGTACAAAGATAACTAACCTATTAGGTCTAAAGGCGTATATACAAGCCGAGGGGAAAAAACCTCCTAAAGAGGGAAAAAAGTGCCCCAACGGTCCTAGTGTGTTCACACACATCACGACCTAAATATATCAACAAATCCCCCCTGGGAGTGATGCGGTGAACAAGGAGCTAGCACTCATGTATAAGGAAGTGCCAAGCTATGTGGAAAGAGATCAATCCACAAAAGTAAGTAAGCCCAAAGCTTTGCGGAAAGCTTCAAACTTCTCCCTAGGCAGAGCCTTCATGAAAAGGTCTGCAATGTTCCCTTGCATGGGCACATAATGATAATGCACCTCAATGTGCTTAATGTGAGCATGGAACACAAGGTTCCTTGCAACTACCAATGTGCTCTCACTATTAATGAAGATGAGGGTGGCCAAAGACTGACCAACACCCAAATCAGCTATCAGGCATTTGAGCCACACACACTCAACAATCGCTATGAAAGCTACCCTATACTCAGCCTCACAACTAGAAGTGGACGACAGTAGGCTACTTCTTCCTCAGCCAAGATATGCATGAGCTACCAAGCATGAATCAAAAACCACTAGTGGACACACGAGTGTCATTGCAACTAGCCCAGTCAGAATAAAAAAAAACATGCAAAACTCGCAATAGTGATCCCCCCTTGGGATAAAAGGACCCAAGTAGTCGGGTACCACTCAAGTAGCAAAAGATGTGCTTAATGTTATGTCAATGCTTGACACCTGGGCAATGCATAAACCGGCTAATCTATGAGACAACAAACTGAATATCTGGCAGAGTAATGCATAAGTAAATCAAGCATCCAACAACCTACTGATAGAGAACATCATCAAATGCATCTCCAACATCATGAAGACTCAATCGTAAACCTGTGTCCATTAGGAGTGGCAATAATTTTACAGTCTTCATGACCAAAACGTTGCAATAATGTGTCAATATATTTTGTTTGACACAAAGCCATTCCACCATCAACGTGCATAAACTGAATGCCCAAATAATGATGTAAATGCCCCAAATCAGACATCTCAAATGAGGCATGTAAATCAGCCTTAAAATCAGCAATATGCTTCTCATGAGGACCAACGAGCAGCATGTCATCCATGTGCAGTCAAATAAGCATGTATCTTTTCATACCAAGCACATGGTGCTTGCTTTAAACTATATAATGCCTTCTTTAACCTGCACACCTAGTTTTCATGCCCTTTCTATACAAACCCATGGGGCTGAAAAACATACACTTCTTCATGTAAGTCACCATTCAGAAATGTTGTTTTAATGTCCAGCTGATGTACATTCCAACCATGATGAGTTGCAAGTGCACAAATGCTCTAAACAGTAGTCATTCAACAAGTAGGTGTAAATGTTTCATCAAAATCAATGCCTCTTTCCTGCACATAACCCTTTGCAACAAGTCTAGCCTTATACATGTCAAATATTCCATCAGTTTTACGCTTCAGCTTGTATACCCACTTAGTGCCAATGGCCTTCTTGCCAGGAGGAAAGTCACATAACGACCAGGTACCATTTTTCATTATAGCATCATATTCAGATTGCATTGCAGGCATCCAATGTTCAAAATTTTGTGCTTCATCAAATGAAACAGACTCAGTCTAATCACATAGACTAGAGGTAGCCATAGCATAGCAATCCGATGCAAAAGAGGCAATATAAGAGCCTGAACGAGTATGGTATGATAGAGTGCATCTAATTTGTTGTCATGCAAAGTCTACACTAGCCATTTTGGCATAGTTTTTGCCTCCTCAATATCAACTCTCTCATCAATAAGTGCATCATGTAAATCTGCATCAGAAATAGAATGATCTACATCATCACATGAAACCTGTAAAGGCTAAGAAGTTGCCTCATTAGGACCATCACTAGACTGTCCACCTGTAAAAAGAGGAAGCAAAGTATCATACATGTTTTTGGAGCTAACAGATGTCTCTTTTGTACATGAAAGTAAGGGTTGAATACCATCTTCCACAAAAGCAACATCATGGCTAACCAAAATGTGTTTAGTAGGTGCTTTGTTTATGTTCCAAAAAAATTAAGGTCAAATTCGGATCCAAATCTATAAAAGATGATTTTCATTGGTATGGCAAAAGGGCAACAAGGATATATATGCATCAACCCAAATACCAAAGAGGTAATTGTTTTGAGAGATGTCATTTTTCATGAAGATAAATCTTGGTATAAACATAAAGTGCATGTAGATAAAGAAGAAAATACAAGAAGTCATGAAGAAGAGCCAAGTTCTTCAAGCTCACAAAAAGTCAAATTACACATGAAGAGGTAACTCCCCCAATCAAAAGTTGAAGAAAGTTCTAGATCTACTTTCAAAGGAAATTGATTCACAAGAATTTAGTTTCAAGGCAACCCAATATGAAGATAATTGGTAACAAATGGGTGTAAAAGATCAAGAGAAACAATGATGGATCAATAAGTAGATATAAAGCAAGGCTTGTTTGTAAAGGCTATGCACAAAGTTATGGCATCGATTATCAAGAGACATTTTCTCCCATTGCCAAGATATGAACAAAATGAACATTAATAAGTGTTTCCACAAGCAAGGTATGAAATCTTTATCAATAAGATATCAAAAATGCATTTCTCAATGGGGATTCAAAGGAGGATGTGTACATGGAACAACTAACTAGTTGTGAAGATTCTAAGAAGCCTACACATGTATGTAAACTCTTGAAAGCATTATATGGTCTTAAACAGGCTCTACGTGTTAGACCTATGACCTACCGCCTAGGAGTACGATGGGCTAACCACATGCTACAAAAGCCATGGTTGAGGATTACTTCCTAATCCTCCCCCTTACAGTGTGGTTCAACCATCTCCTGCCTGTCATATCTTGAGTCTAACACTATGTTAGACTCAAGATATGATAGGCAGGAGATGGTTGAACCACACCCTAAGGGGGAGGATTAGGAAGTAATCCTCAACACTATGTTAGACTCAAGATATGACAGGCAGGAAATGGTTGAACCACACCCTAAGGGGGAGGATTAGGAAGTAATCCTCAGCCATGGCTTTTGGGGCAAGTGGTTAGCCCATCATACTCCTAGCCGATAGTGGTAGACTCAAGATATGATAGGCAAGAGATGGTTGAACCACACCCTAAGGGGGAGGATTAGGAAGTAATCCTCAACCATCGCTTTTGGGGCAAGTCGTTAGCCCATCGTACTCCTAGCCGGTAGGTCATGATTCTAACACTAAGGGCTTGGAATTTCAAATTGATAAAGTTTCTTGAAAAGCAGCTAAAAGGGTCTTGAGATATTTGAAGGGTAAATTAAATGAAGACTTGGGCTATAAATATCATTAAGTTATGAATTTGAAAGCATATAGTGATGCAGATTGGGCTAGAAATAAGGATGATAGAAGGAGTACAGGTGGATACTTGATATTTGCAAGTAATAATTGTTGATGTCGACGCGACAAAAGCTTGACAAACTAAGCTACGGAATTTTGCCACGTCACAACAAGAACTAAGCTAGAGTGATGTTAGAACACCTCTATAATCATCAATAGCTTAGCAAGCTTTCTGAAACTGAAAACTTTATAACTATCTTTAGTGAAATCTGAAAAATTCAATTTACAGAAAACTTTGCCTTTCCTTCAGGCTTCAATTCTGATCTGGTTTACTTCAGTCTTTACAATTCTTCATTAGCTTACTATTAGATATACTTTCCGTCACTTAGACGTGTCAGACCTGTGTTTTGAATTCACCGGAATATCACCGGACTAATACCGGACTGTCACCGTAATCTCACCGTAATTGTACCGGAATGTTACCGGAATCAACTGCAATTCTAGTTGTAGTTACTTCAAATGATTGTTGATGAAGTAAGGAAGTAATACCTGAGCTTCTTGATGAACACTATCTGAAGTTTAAGGAAAAACTTCACCAGTTTTGGATGTCTTTACTTTTAGACACAGTACTGTGCGTACTTGTCCCATTTCACAGAAGTCTTTTGATCAACTTATAGTTGAGACTACTGGCTTCAAGATTAGCTATCTTTCATGAAAAACTTTACACTATGTTGCGAGATCTAACTTGTAGATGTACCGGAAAACATTTACTGAGAAAACTGTAACTGTTAACTAGCTTTCACAGTAACATGAAATCACTCAGATTTCTTCACATACGAAGAATGCACTCAAACTTCCACATGAACATGTGTTTTCTATTAGAGAAGATGTGTACAAAAATAGCTTGGCCTCACTTTGCTCATAGCTATGGAAAACTCTCCTACTCTGAGTAGTTATTCCTTACCATCTCTCTCAAATGAATACCCGATAGTTCAGGTTCTATTATTCATCTCTACATATGCAATATCTGGCGTCTTCTATATCACTATCCTCAGTTTCTATATGCGCTATTCTATTCCGGTTCTATGCATTCTCTCTCCTCCCTTCTTCGCTCTTCGCTCCTCATATTATGATCTTCTACCTCATATATATACATTTTGTTCCGAGATTCAAAACTCGTATTTCTGGAAGTTTCTATGAACTATATTACAGTCGTGAATTTGTCCCTTCACTAAGGCTTGATTTTCTGAATGCTTTGTTTCTGCTTCTCTTTGTCTTTCTTAGTCTTTATGTCTGTCTGTATGTCAAATTTGTGAGTGATTCTTCAACAATAATTTGGTTTCATGGAGTTCTAAAAAACAACCTATAGTATCACTTTAAAGCATGAAAGTTGAACATAGAAGTTTTATAAATGCAACATGTGAGTATTTGAAGCTTTTTTAAGACATGAAGTTATCTACATCAAATCTAGTACTCTTTGGAGATAATGTAACTTATTTACGGCTCGCATCTAATCCAGTGTACCATGCAAGAACCAAACACATTGAAGTACACTACCATTATATCCGAGAGAAGGTGATGAATGAAGATATTGATATTCACCATGTTGAAACTAAAGATCGATTAAGAGACATAGTCACAAAAGGAGTGGATGCTCAAAAGCTCAATCGAATCAAAGTTCTAATTGGAGTTAAAGATTTAGATTTAGGGATTGAGGGGGGAATGTTACATAAATACAAGCTCTAAAGTTGTTTTTAGGCTTATGGGTCTTATTAGTTACTAAAAATAACATGTGGAAACTTTTGGATCTTGTTAGTTACTAAAAATAGCATGTGGAAACTCTTGGATCTTGTTAATTACTAAAAATAGCATATGGAAGCTTGTGGATCTTGTTAAAATAGCATGTGGAAGCTTGTGGATCTTGTTAGTTACTAAAAATAGCATGTCGAGGCACTCACATGCTTAAATTTACAACAAAAGTAGATAAAAGAGGAAGGAAAGGAGAGGTGTCTAGTTTTAGAAAAGCTAGATGCTTCTGTTGACAATATCTCAATAAAAAGAGTGGTTCTCTTAGAGTAGGTGGCCAAATTGAGTAATTTTTGTTGCATTACAAAGCTTACAATTTTACTATATATATAGATTTTTAGAAAAAGTAATAAAAAAACTCACGTAAGTAGGTTTTTTCTAAGATCTAGTCTCTTTTGTGTATTCGATATCTCGTCAGATACATACCTCTCTTCAAACCTTCATATCGCAGCCAATGTGAGGTCTTTTTTAGTGTTTTAATTTGGAGGTGGTTTCATACTTTTATTTTATATCAGAATGTCATATTACTTTTGGATGCTGTACTTTAATCTTCAAGTCATCAAGTTATGCTTATGTTGTTGTAGTAGGTCTTAACAAGGTTTTGATATCTTGTTTTTCAAACTAGTAGTTCCTGAGCTATACTCCAGCTTTTTTATGATTTTTGTTTTTGAAGTATGCTAGACAAATTCTAATTTCATTTTATATAATTATTTTCAACTAACTGTACTCAAAGAGTTATCAGTAATTAATTCTCTATAGTCAACAATCTTTGTTTTTTGGATAGTCTGCAGGCAAGCTTGATCTCTGGCAATATATGTTAGATCCTTTGAAGATCCTAGGAGATCTCATCACTTCTAGTTGTGAACTTTGATGTTTACAAGTTTGTAAATGTAACAAACCATCCCAAGCAAAGACATCTTTAAATTCCTTTAACAAAGTAATCAACTCACTCCTTAATTATGTTGGTAACTCCACATAAACCTTCACCAATTGAGGTTGGTCAATGAGACCTAAATTGACTACCTCCGCTTAATCCTCTCAGGCATGCGCACTATCTTGCTCAAGAAGATCTTCATTGTTGGTATTATGATAGTTTTCGTAATATCATTCTCGACTATCTAGGGCTGAACCAAAGCTACAACAGGATCCTACTTTTGATATTGTGCTAACACTTTTGGAATATCAATAAGTTCAACTGACCAACGATACTTGTTGGCTTCCAAAAATTGAGCTTCCTCATATTCCTCCGGACCTTCCAACATATGAGGAGGTTGCAAAATTGTTTGTGATTTATCTTTTGGGTAAATTTGCTTCCATCCAAAGTGACAAAGTATTTCTTATGTCCTTATAGAAGTCATAGCCTAGGATTTCTAATCCTTCTCGATTTTTGCATGCTTTAACCAAAGGTAACCTAGAAGCAAATTATAATCCTCATGTTTGTGGAATTCAATGACAACAAAGGTATAATGAATGTAACTTATTGAATTTAGATAGGGATTTCTTTAATTAATCCAATGGGCTGAACATGCGATTGATCAGCCATCTGATTAGAGCCACCAACAATTGAGATTTTGGAGATGGTTCTTGACTTGCACCAAACTATATTCAGGAGAACAACATAATTAACTAATTTATCTTTTGTAAATTTTTCTTGGTTAACTGGTACCACCTGTTGTACTACTTTAGTCTCTTGAGAAAAAGTTCAAACTTTGGGTAGAAGGTCTTCCTTAAAAGCTAGTACTAAATTTAAAAGATCTACTCGTGGTAATTAAATTGTAGATTTATATAATACCTGCCAAGTATAAAGAGCAATATGACAAGGTGTGGTGTCTTGTTGCTTTCTAGAAGTTGGATCCTATGGTTCCTTTACATAATTTTCTACCCTCGTTACTTGTTCCTTTTTTATATAGTGGCTTCTTGTTGCCATTACCTGGTCCACCAAAGTCAAGTCCTAAACTCGTACTTGTTTGAATTGTTTCATATTGGAAGAAGTAGTCTAGTTGAGTGGAGCAAAACAAGATGACATTTGGGTAGCCCACCTAGAAGCTTGGTTATATACCTGATGTTGCTCTGGGATGCTAGGATATAGTACAGGTTCTTGATGTTGAAGTTGTTTTCTAGAAAAAGTAATCACAAAAACCATAGGTTCTTCGTAACTCAGATTGACCATACTACTCATGGGTGCTTTAAGCTTAGCTTCTTGTTTTCTTCGATCATATTCCTAGGCTTCTAGAAGATTTTACCTTATATGGCCAAACTTCATATAAAAGAAGAACTAAGGTCCTTTTCCTTTCTTCACATAACTTCCTCCATCTTTCTATCTTTTGTTTAAGAATATTTGGCCTTGTTCGTTACCCTGATAATCCGAACTTCCTTGGCCAAGTTGGTTTGGTGATACATTATCATTAGTACTCCTAGTATTACTTGCATCATTTGGGTAGATGTTATGAACATATGATGATTGGTACCAAGGAGTAGTATGCATTGTGTTGGGTTGTACATGATTAGCGGTCACTACTTTAATATGTGTATTATATATACATTGTTATGTAGTATGATTCATTAGATTACATATGGCATAATAAACTTGATTCAATGCACATTTGACGGCAATGTCTTGGATTCTTGCATTTTGTACAATATGTTTGAATAAAGGAGACCATAACCCCCATCATTGGTGGTTTGCGCAAAGTTGTGGCCTTTGAAGTTAATTGCAAGAATGGATTAGCCACCTTTTGAAAGATCCCAATTAGCTACCTACCAACTCTCCTCCCAACCTTAAATAGCCCTTGCCCTTGGCACATCTAGAGTCTTGTCTAAGGTACAAGCACTCCTCATATGGCTACTCTAAAGAAATGGAATAACCTTGAAGACTCATGGTAGAGCCTTGGCTCCTCTGAGCTCTGGTCCTTGACCCGCTAGGGTCCTTGACCAAATGCATGTAGACCAATGGTAGACCATGGAGGTCTAAAGAATGATCGTAGTTGGTGCTCATTCTAAGGAATCGGCCAATTGAGGATCACAAAACCTTTCCGTGGATCCAATCTAATTCCATCTACAAAAATTATATGTCCTAAGTGCTCAACCTCATATAAACATAGTTGTGTCTTCTCTTGGTTGATGTAGAAAGTATTATCATCTAACATTTGAAAGTGATATTCATGTTCTTTTAACTCTTATTGTAAAACAAAAGATCATCTATAAAAATCAACCACAAATTAACCGATGAAAGGATGAGAATATATAATTCATGAGCATCATAAAAGTAGCTGGAGCATAAGTTAAACTAAAATGCATTATAAGATACTCATAATGACCAAATCTAGTAGAAAAAGCTCTTTAAAGTACATCATCTTTTAACTCTAATATGATGATAACCACTTTTTAAGTCTATTTTACTATATACAATAGCACCTCCTAGTGCATCGAGAATATCATCGATGCAAGGAATCACATATTTATGCTTTATTGTAACCTTATTTAATGCTCTATAGACTATACACATCTTTAAGGATCCATCCTTTTTGCAAACCAAAAGTGTTGGGGCTACAAAAAGGAGAATAGCTAGATCTAATGAGTCCTTTGTCAAGATACTCCTCAATTGTATGATGTACTTCTTCCTCTTCTTGTAAACTCATTCGATATGGCTGTCTGGCCGATGGATGAGCTCTTGGTACTAGCTCAATCCTATGCTCCACTTTTCTCCAAGGCGGAAGACTACAAGGAAATTCTAAAAGAAACAAGTGTTGAAATTCAGTTTTCATTCGCTTCCAAAATGGTTTGAACATGTAAAGATAATAATTCTTTATGTTCAAAATATAGGAATAAAGATACTTACACTCCGCTTTTACCATTGTAGAGGTAGACACCCATTTGTATTTTTTAACATCAGGCTCTCCATGGATGATGATGTGGCAACCATTATGATTAAACTGATATATATGAGTTTGAAAATCTATAATCGGTTTCTTGCTTGCATGCCATTGTTTGCTGAGAACCAGATCAAATCTAGCCAGCCTAGGGATCTCAAAATCTAGCTCATCTTTATATGTTTGAATCTAAATTTGTAATCTGACAACTTGTCGACCCAAGTCTCAGACCTCTCCCATCTATCAGCTCTACTTTATAGGTGTACTCAGATGGACTAGTCTTCAATGAGATGGATGTAGTGGAAATTTACTTTCCTTTAGGAGTGGTAGAAGTGTTGGAACTAGATGTAGTAGAAGAAGTAGCTCAAGACTTTGAAGCAGAAGCCTTACTTTCCTTCTTATTCGGTTGACTCTTCTTCTCCTTATTTGTGGTCTCCTTGTTCTTCTTCCCTTTGAGTGATGATACGGATTCATCATTCTCTTCCGTACTCTTTTGTTTATCTTCATCTTAGATTAAAAAGAAGTGCAACTCATCAAATGATATTTCTCTATCTCTTATAAATGGAGAAAGATAAGTAACAAATTATCTATAAGTAGATGGAAGTGAATTTATGAGAGTATTCACCATCTCATCATCATGAATTGTGACACCAACATTAAATAATTGATCTCTTAAGTGGCATAGGGGCTTCAAAAAAAACCTGATTTTCACTCGAAAATCAAGATGCATTCATGAAATGCAAATTTGAATTTGGGTACTTAACTTTTGGTAGAAGGCACATTGATTTTGGGGGCAAAATCTACTTTTTGGTGATGCTTTTGGTGAAAAGCATATGAAAAGAAAATCTGAAAAGCAAGTTAGAGTTTGATTTTTGAGGGTCCAATTTGATCCAAATGATAAAGTGTTATGTATCTTTAGCAAGATCCTAACGAGCAATTTCCAATTATGGAATAATATTTTTGGCCATTTTTTACCAATTTTTGGCTAAGTCCTCAAATAAGTGTTGCTAGAATTATTGTAATTTTGGGACATTTTGACATTGTTTTCCAACAACATGTGCTCCAAGTGTCCCAATTAATTGGCGCTAAGTCAAACAGAGGCTTCTAGGAGGCTTTAGAGCTCTTGGATCAAAATGCTATCCCAGAACTCTTCTAGGAGTTGAATCCAAGACATCCTCCTTCCCATCCATTTGACTTAACCACTATGCCAAGCTACTTGCTTGTTTTGGAGAGCACATGAACCTATGCTTAAGTTTAATCTCAAGACTTTCTCCCTTCATGACAATGACCAAATGGTGCTTAGTTTTGGACCCATTTCATGTCATAACTAGTTGGATGCTTAATATGTCTTGTAGTGTTCTTTCCTTCTCATCTTCTCTTGTGTTTGCTGAGTTCTTTTAAATGTACATTACATTGCATGGGATGGATTAAATGTTGCACTTATGAAACAATTAAGGATCTACACACTAGAAAATATTGTACTTGATAGCATAAGGGCGATTCCAAACGCACTTCAATATGTAAATCCATTGCTTGAGACTCCATTGAACCCTCTGTTTCCTACTGAGCTTGACTTTGATATGGTCAAGGCCACATTGAGAAGTCCTATTAATTTTATATATGAAGCTCGCACATTCCTTGAGCTTTCTAGGGATGTTGCTCTTGTCTATAACTTAACAGGATCAATGTAATAATTCAATCTAATAAATTTGCTTTGCAAACAAAATATTAAGGGTGAAATGATTTTTTATACGTTGATTCAGCATGGGAACAACTTGATAGGAAATATCTTGCCAAGCTTGAATGCTAACTTTATAGCATTTATGAATTTTGATGCTATGAATCTAATCATAAAAGAAACCCCCTAATAAATTTGAATCCACACTTTCCACATGCAAAAGATGACTTGCCCTCCCATGGGGTGAAACACATGTGGGGAGATAATGATATCCCATAATCCATTGTTACTTCAACAGCTATGATCTTGAAGTAAAAAAATACAGGTATTTTGTTTAATAAAGCAAGTCCGATGACCATTCGAAACAAGAACGTTGAAGGTCCATTCAACAAACAATGATTAGCAATGTATTTGGGACATAGGACACTAAGATCATCTCCATATATGGGGAGATAGTAGAGTTATAAGAAACCTTATTGATTATTGAAGGATGGATTCCCCCCATAAAAATATTATAGCAATGCCACAATTTCTTTTTAGATGGCATCTAAAAAGAAAGAAAATATTTAATGTTAGGTTGGATGTAATGATTAAGGATAAATACTTTAATAGCAAGATTAGGTTGCAAGTTTGCTTCCAAGTTTGCTTCCAAATTTTATCTAAGAGCCAATCCCATATTTGAGAGAAGGAAACAACTATTTGATGCTTTGGAAATTGTTTTCTTGTAATTGTCCACGTGGAAAATTTAGAAGCAAAAATTCCATCAACACTAAAATCAGATACAATTTCAAGGAAAGAAGGAAAGGGGAATTAAACACATCAATACTTTCCATTTATCTTGGTTAAAGTGGTCTAAGAAGCACCAATAATGATGGAAGTAAGGGCCTAGAGGACATGCTTGTCTAATAGATATTTGTAGGAGAATGGGATTGAACATTTCCAACATAATCAAGGCCATGAACAAAAAAATCAAACACATCCTCTATGGACTTCAAAAAAATTATATTATTTTTTTGATTTTCTAAAGAGATTTAGTGATACGTTGTCATGAACTAGCATTCATGAGATTAGTACTTATAGCATTATTTATCTATTTGGGGCTAGAGTAATAGTTTTTTGTTCTTTATCATCGTCCAATTGAGGACAATCTCAAATAAGATACTCTTGCTGAAAACAATTAAATGAATAATTAGGAAGGTTATGAAAGATAAGTTTTGTGCACATAGACGACATCCTTAAGAGACCTTAATATGAAGTTTTGATCTCTCAAGAGTGTTTAATATGAAGTTTGAATTAGATCTCCTTAGCAATCGTGACCTCCACCAATAGTTGGGAATTGCATTTGATATCAATCTCACAATCATCTTTCTTTCCTAGCACTTTGCCTAGCATGCATCAAAGATTCCTAAACTATGGATAATACTTGACAAGGAGGTCCAAAAAGTAAATCCACAATGGGAGCCAAGTGGGTTTTGTTGGAGTTTGAGGTATAGAGAAGCACACGAACAACACAAGGAAGAAGAAGAAGAAGCTTGCAACACAACACACCACTAAATGCATTACCAAGTGAATATACAAAGATAAGTAACTCGTTAGGGTTATATGCGTATATACAAGCCGAGGGGAAAAAACCTCCCAAAGAGGGAAGAAAGTGCCTCAACTAAGAGTTTTCACACACATCACTACTGAAATATATGAACAAATCCCTCTTAGGAGTGATGCGATGAACAAGGAGATAGCACTTATGTATAAGGAAGTGGCAAGCTATGTGGAAAGAGATCAATCCACAAAAGGAAGTAAGCCCAAATCTTTGTAAAAAGCTTCAAACTTCTCCCTAGGCAGAGCCTTTGTGAAAAGTTCTTAATGTTATCCTATGTGGGCACATAGGCCAAACTGATCTCTCCTGTAGAGAACCTCTCCCTGACATAATGATAGTGCACCTCAATGTGCTTTGTGCAATCATGGAACACAGGGTTCCTCACAATTACCAATGCACTCTGACTATTAGTGAAGATGGTGTTGGCAAAAGACTCACCAATGCCCAAATCAACCAATAGACATCTGAGCCACACACACTCAACAATTGTTGTGAAAGTTGCCCTATACTCAGCCTCATAACTAGAAGTGGCCACGATAGGTTGCTTCTTTCTCAACCAAGATATGCATGAGCTACCAAGCATGAAGCAAAAACCATTAGTGGACATACGAGTGTCATAGCAACCAACCCAATCTATGTGAGAAAAAGCATGTAAATCTGGTAGTAATGATCTCCCCTTTTGATAAAACAATCCAACTAGCCACGTACCACTCAAGTAGCAAAAGATGCTCTTAACCGCCTACTAATGCTTAACACCTAGGCAATGCATAAACTTTATCATCTGTGAGACAACAGACTGAACATCAACTAGAGTTATGCCCAAGTAAATCAAGCATCCAACAACTTGTTGATAGAGAACAACACCAAATGCATATGTAACATCATGAAGACTCAATCGTAAACCTGTTTCCATAGTGGCTAGGTTTGCAATCTTCAAGGCCAAAATGCTCCAATAATGTGTAAATATTTTTTTTTGACACAAAACTATTCCCCCATCAACTTGCATAAATTGAATGCCCAAATAATGATGCAAATGCCCCAAGTCTGACATCTCAAAAGAGGCATGCAAATTAGCCTTAAATCTAGCAATATGCTTCTCATTAGGACCAGTGAGAAGCATGTCATCAACATATACAATGATGATCAGAAGTACATTGTCGGCACGCTTAACATATAAGGTGCACTTGTTAGATATACTCAATACTCCACCCTCAAGTGACCACAAATGATCCATGGTGTTCTAAGTTATAAGGCCTCCATTATCAGAAGAAGCCATTGTGAGAGCTTGGACATTTGTGGAACCCTAACTTCAAAGTTAAATGAGCTCTATGTGTGATTGTTGATGGTAATAGATTATCTTTTTGAACCTAGCCTTTAGGTTAGGTAGGGCATAAACATCCGAGCCATTGGGTTGCCATTCAAGGTGAAAATAAAGGCCTTGTGGTGCCACACGGTTTGCCCATAGAAACTCAATGGGGGGTGTGTAGAGGGGTGCTTGCGCCCTTCTACAGGGTATGAGGGGCCTATCCTCCCGACTCGTAGGGTCAAGATGGTAGGAATTTTGTTCATGGATATAGTTTAAGATTGTATATTTTATTGATTATTTTATATCTCCCAACTACATTAATCTATATTGACTCCCCTTGTAAAAGCTATATAAGCATGGCCCATGTTGAGCTTTACATAGCATTGCACACTAGTGAGCCCTTCATGTAGAGTCTGCCTAGATTGCCATCTAAGCTCCACATTGGGAGTGCATAGGTGGACAACACCATCATTATAGCTACATTACTCCTGGCAATTCGAGAATTTGAGTTCTCTATCTCTCAATTTGCATCTTTCTTTGTCTGTATTTTTCTCTCAACTCTATTTATTGGTCTATTTTGTTGTGCTATTATTTTCATACATGGTGTCAGAGTATAGGAGGCTTTGAGTGGTGCAGAAGCAAAAATGAAGAGGTTGTTGAGGCCTCACGGACAAAAGAGAGAAGATTTCAAGTGATGCATCATCATCTACAAGTACAAATCAAGGCAATTCATCAACATGAGTAGGTGGAGCACATGCAAGAGAAGCAATGATGTTGATTATCCCAATGTTTCATATATGACCACCAACCTTCACGAGAGGAAAACTTGATGGTACAAACTACATCCTATGGAAGGTTAAAATCAATTCTATCCTTGATTCATATGAGCTTCTAGAGATTGTTCTTCGGACTAATCGTGAGCCCCTGAAACACCTCATCCAAATAATCCTAGTCGAATGATTCCTCCTAATGTTGATCTTCTACATGTTTGCAAACATATAAATAAAGATGCACTCTGTGCTCTAGTTACAAGTACTAATGATAGTGTTGTGACTCTCATTCAACACTCTACCAAGGCATGTGAAGCATGGAACATATTGAGAAATCAATATAAAAATCGTAATCAGACACGGATTGAGAACTTGGAGAATCTGCTAGTAGAAGAAAGGTTTTCTGATGGGAAGACTATAGAGGTGTTTATCCCTCACATAAAGAATCTACAAGATCAAACGGTGGGAGCAAGTGTACAAAAGTCAAGCGAGGAGCTACCTTGGCATTGTCTTTGAATATGTCCACAAAAGTTTGATGGTTTGGTAACTTCTCTTTTACACTCAAATTAGACCTCAACCACTAACTTTTGAAGAATTTAGTGCATTACCCATGGAGGAGGATTTGCGTCTCAAGGCAAAGAGTGGTGGCAGCAAAGGAGACATTTCATTTACAACAAATGCCAAAGGAGGCAAATTTGACTCTTGAAAAGACAGAGACAAAATGAAGAATGACAGACATAAGCTCAAGGAAGAGTTTTTCCATTGCAAGAAGAAAGGCCACATAATCGACAACTATCACATCAAGAAGGCAAAAGAGAAGAATAGCTCTTCAAGAGGTGGCAAGGGCAAGGAGTCTACTAACACTGCAGAAACAAAGCTTGAATTATTTGTTATGATAGAGGAGGTATACTCCTTGGCTGAAGATTTAGGAACATATGACTCATGGGTGTTGTAGAATAGTGCCTCTCATCACATGAAAAGCAGAAAAGACCTTTATAGTTCCTTTACCTTTAAAGGAACCCATCATAGTAAAGATAGACAACAATGCAAGATGTCCGATAGAGGGAAAAGGTACATCTCTTTCATTAACTCTAACGGGGATGCCAAAAAGCTTTCAAATGTGTTGTATGTTCCACAAATCAAACAAAATATACTTTCAGTAGCTTTTATAACTGATCAAGGTCACTAAGTATCTTTCAATAAGGCAAGGGCTAAGATTATAGATAGTAACAACAATGTTATTGGGATTGGCATAAGGAAGAACAACCTATACGAGTTGTCTGCTCTTACAACCACTACAAGTGTGGGGACAAGTAAGCTATGTCATGAGAGATCTGGCCACATTGAATACCCTATACTAAAGGAGATGCATTGCAGGGATATGATTGCACACCAACCATTGATTGTGGAAATGAAGGAACCATGTGAAGCTTGCATGGTGGGCAACCAACAGAGGAAGTCATTTCCACAAGAAAGCAAGAATAGACCAAGCTATCCTTTAAGATTGTTGCATGCTGACTTAAGCAAAAAAATGCCTACATAGGCCTTGGGTGGATCTTCCTACTTCATGTTACTTGTCGATGATTATAGCAGGAAGATGTGGGTGCACTTTCTTCACGATAAGGCTCAAGCTTTTGGTAAGTTTAAAGAATGGCTTCAACTTATTGAAACCAAAATAGGGAAGAAGATGAAGAAGTTCAAGATAGATGGGAGTGGTGAGTTACACATCAACAGAAGATTTCTGCAAGAGTAAAGGAATCAAGCATCAACTCACAATGGCACATAACCCTTAATAAAATGGTGTTGTAGAACAATGAAATCAAACCATCATGGATATGGCAAGGTGCATGTTGAAGGGAAAGGGTTTGCCTAATCAATCTTGGGTAGAGGTTGTCAACATTGCTGTCTATATCTTCAATCAAAGCTACACCAAGGCACTTGATGGAAAGACTCAACAAGAGGCCCACACTGGTAAAAAGCCATCTGTTTCCCATTTCAAAGTATTTAGAACATGTTCCAGATAGGGAGAGAAACAAGCTTCAATCGAAAAGCATCAAACCTATCTTCTTAGGGTACAATGAAGATAAGAAGGTTTATAAGTTTTATGACCATGAGGCTAAGAAGAGAATGGCAAGTCGTGATGTGGTGTTTAAGGAGGAGCAGCCACATGTAGCGGAGGAGGAAAAGAGAGCTTCCACTTTATCATCAGGCGAAGGGGAAATCCACTATGAACCTGGCCCAAGAGTTATCCCCTCTACACAAGAGAAGGAAGCATCATCTTCAGATGATGAGTATAAAAGTCATCAATCTATCATCACCCAAGCAAAAAAGCCATTGCCACGTTGGGTGAGCTAGCTCTATGATTTTGCAAACCCCATCCCAAAGTCACTAGAACAAGTTGCAGATGGACCAAGGCAATCATAGAGAATAGTGGAACAGAGATAGGAAAGTGCCCATATTGTAAACACAACCCCGATGGTTGAGATCATTCAAGAACAAGGAAAGGAACCAACCAATGTAGAAGATGTACTCCATGATCTGAATTGGAGGGCTTCCATGCAAACAAAATACAACAAATCATGAAGAATGGAACTTGGGAACTAGTGGATCGACCACCTAATCATAAAGTCATTGGCACCAAGTGGGTCTGAAAGCTAAAGTACAAGATTGCTAGTATTTTGGAAAAGTAGAAAGCAAGACTTGTTGCACATGGCTACTCACAAGTTGAAGGCATTTATTTTTGTGAATCATTTGCCCCAACTACAAGGATGACTACTGTCCGAGTAGTACTAGCAATGACTGCACATAAGAAATGGCCAATCTATCACATGGATGTCAAATCAGCATTCTTGAATGGATACCTCAAGGAGGAGGTATATGTTTCCCAACCACCAGGATAAAAGGCTTCACATTCAAAGAATAAGGTATGTAAGTTGAAGAGGGCATTGTATGGGCTGAAGCAAGCCCCTAGAGCATCGTACTAGTGGATAGATAAGTATCTCTTGGATCTAGATTTCAAAAGATGTACTTCTGATGCTAACTTGTATGTTCTAAAGAGAGGATAGAAGACAATTGTGCTTGTACTCTATGTAGATGACCTTGTGATTATAGGAAATGATGATGCTCTTCTTCAACAAACAAAAGATATTTTGAGATCTTAGGCTTAATGCATTATTGCTTATGCCTTTAAATTTGTCAAGAACTAGGGAAGATTTTCATCTCTCAACAAAAGTATGCAAGATAGACTTTGAAGGCATTTGAAATGGAGGATTGCAAGGAAATTTCTACACCTATGGAGGTGAAAAAAAATTTATCTATTGAAGATACTTCACCTCCAATGGATATTGGAAGATACAATAAATTATTTGGAATTCTCATCTACTTATGCAATAGCATACCATATATCTCTTATGATGTTGGAGTAGTAAGGAGGTTCTCTAATAAGCCTTGCCAAACTCATCAGAAGGCAAGCATGCAGATACTCAAATATGTGAAAGGAACCATTGATTATGGTATTATCTATGAAGAAGGATCATCTTTGGTTGGATACTATGATTTACATCGGGTAGGAGATATTGATACTTGAAAATCAATTTTTGGATATGCTTTTCTTTAGGATCAAGGATTTTCTCTTGATTAGCAACAAGCAGCCGATTGTAGCATTATCTTCTCCTAAAGCTCAATACAAAGCAACATGTTTTGCAACATGTGAAGTATTATGGTTGAGGAGGATCCCATGGAATAGAGGAATACTTGGATAGGAGGCTACAAGATTGAAGTGTGAAATAGCCAAAGTTGCATGGCCATCACCAAAGAATCATGTTTTTCCATGCACATACCAAAGCACTTGGAAATTTAGTATCACTATGTGCATGAGTTGATTGAGGATGGGTCTTGAAGATAAGATATTATCCAACTAAAGGAAATGGAGCAAACATCTTCACCAAGGCTCTTGGGAGAGAGCAACTTCATCGGTACTTTCTAAAGCTTGGCATTGGACTAAGGAGGTAGCTCACTGCAGGGTGGACATAGATACATGCAATACTCCACCCTCAAGTGACCAAAAATGATCCATGAAGCTCTAAGATTTAAGGTCCCCATTATGAGGAGAATCCATTGTGAGAGCCTAGACATTTGTGGAACCCTAACTTCCAAGTGATATGAGGTAAGGTAGGGCATAGACTTTTGCATCATTGGGTTGCCATTCAAGGTGAAAATCAAGGCCTTGTGGCACCACATGGTTTCACCATAGAAGCTTAATGGGGGGAGTGCAGAGGGGGCTTGCCCCTTCTACAGGGTTTGAGGGGCCTATCCCCTTAGGCCGGGGGCCAAGATGGTAGGATTTTTGGTCATGGAGATATTGTTGGATTGTATATTTTGCCAACTATATTATATCTCCTGACTACGTTTATCTATACCAACTCCCCTTGTAAAAGATATATAAGCATTTCCCATGCTAAGCTTTACATAACATTGCGCACTAGCAAGCCCTTCATCTAGAGTCTATCTAGATCTCCATCTAAGCTCCACATTGGGAGTGCAGGGGCTGAAAGCACCATCATTGTAGCTGCATTACTCTTGGCAATTTGAGAATTTGAGTTCTCTATCTCTGAGTCTGCACCTATCTTTGTTTGCTTTTTCTCTCAACTCTATCTACTAGTCTATTCGGTTGTGCTATTATCTTCTTACAGCTCTGAGTTGGATTGTTCTCAAAACCTTGTGCAAAAACTAGGTATGTATCTTTTCATACCAAGCAAGTAATGCTTGCTTCAACCCATATAATGCCTTTTTCAACCTATACACTTTGTTTTCATGCCCTTTCTCAACAAAAGCCATAGGGTTGAAATACATACACTTCCTCATGAAGTCACCATCTAGAAATGCAATTTTAATGACCAACTAATGTACATTCCAACCATGATGAGCTGCAAGTGCACAAGTGCTATGAATAGTAGTCATTTGACATGTGGGTGCAAAGGTCTCATCAAAATCAATCCCTTTATCTTGAGCATACTCTTTTGCAACAAGCCTAGCTTTATACCTATCAATCGTTCTATCACGATCATGATTTAGCTTGTATGCCCATTTATTGCCAATGGCCTTTTTTCCTGGAGGAAAATCACATAAAGTCGAGGTACCATTATTCCTACTAGCATCATATTCAGATTGCATAACAACCATCCAATTTTTTGAATTTTGTGCTTCATCAAAACAAATAGGCTCATTCTCATCACAAAGATTAAAGGCAGCAATTGCATAGCAATCTAATGCAAAAGAAGCACTATGAGAGCATGAATGAGTATGATATGATAGAGGTGCATCAAATTTGCCATATCTCAAAGTCTACACCAGCCATTTAGGCATAGTTTTAGCCTCCTCTATATCAATCATCTCATCAACAAGTCAATCATGTTGATTTGAATTAGAAATGGAATCATTTGCATCATCATGTGGAGCCTATAAAGGCTGAGAAATTGCATCATTTGGATTAGTACTTGACTTCCCACCTATAAAGAGAGGCAACAAAGTGTCATACACATCTTTGGAGCTAACAGATGTCTCCTTAGTACATGAAAGTAATGGCTGAATTGCATCTTCCACAAAAATAACATCATGACTAACCAAAATGTGCTTAGTTTGTGGATGATACAGATGAAAACCCTTGCTTTCAGAACTATATCGAACAAAATACTTTTCACTCCTTCATAATCCAATTTCTTGTGTTGTTGTTCATGCACTAATGCATATGCCAAACAACCAAAGACATGCAAATGAGCAATAGATGGCTTGCAACCATGCCAAGCCTCATATAGAGTGATGGATTGTAGTGCTTTGGTGGGACACATGCTAATTAGTACATATGCTGCACACATAACAACCTCAAGCTAGAAGCTATGTGGTAAAGCCTGACTTTTGACCATACACCTTGCCATCTCCTTGAGGGACATGTTCTTTCTTTCAACAAATCCATTTTGTTGAGGTGTATACAACAATGTACACTAATGTTTTATCCCATGCTCAACTAGAAATGCATTAAGATTAGAAAACATGTATTCCTACCCTCGATCAAAATGGAGGATGCCCAATTTACATGATGACATATTTTCAACCATAACCAGAAAGAGTTTGAAGCACATAAACACTTTAGAATTTGCTTTTAATGGATACATCCATGCATGCCTAGAGAAACCATCAATCAAAACCACAAAGCAAAGTTAGTTCCTGAAAGAAGATGTCTGCATAGGACTACAAACATCACTATGAACAAGATGCAATTTATGCATAGCTCAAAATGAACCATCTTTTGGGAAGGATGCGCACTGCACTTTGCCCAAAATATAGCCTTCACAAACATGTTTACAAGGTGCCTCAAGTTCACGTAGAGAGGACACCATTTCAAATTTCTACAAGCATAGCAAATAAGCAAAATTCAGATGCCCAAAGTGTGCATGCCAAAGCTTTACATCTAAGATAGCCTAACAATCTTGAACTACATATGGTGAATCATTCACAAATTTTGCATAGTCTATGAGCTTATACAACCCACAACATAAAATGCTAGAAGCAATAATAAAATTGCCATTTGATAGATCATGAATTGTACATTATATCATCAATGAATTTGACAACCAAGATAGTCTTGGCTACTGATGAAACTCACAACATATTTTTCTTGATCCCGAGTACATACAAAAAAATTTGACAATGTGAAAGAACTACCATGAGTAGTAGTCAGAATGATCTTATAAAATCCCATTATAGGATAACATGAGTTGTTAGTGCATGTGATAGTATTCACTATAGGGGCATGCTCAAGTGTACTCAAGAAATTGCACTGCAAGGTAATATGTTTGGTTGCCCCACTATCAAAGTACTAAACATATGAGTCTACTGCAGGCATGCACTACTCATGAGAAGATGGATCATAGCTTCATATTGTAGTAAATGCCCATTCTTCATTCTAAATAGGATTAGCATATTCTATTTTAGGTGTAGAGGCCTCTGCAACAACCATTCTAGCCTCTTTCTTCTTTGCCTCTTTTGTAGCTAGTTTTGGAAACTCTTTATGACATGATCATGTCCTTTATAGTATTTAAACTATTTATGCTTTTCTGTTTTCTTATCATCTTTGTCTTCCTTCTTGAAGTGTGCAAGATTAGTAGATTTCTACTTAATAGTAGATGAGCTCCATTTACCTTTGCCCTTTTCATTAGCTAGGAAAGCTTGATCTGCAACACACACAATGGACATGTTCTACCTGGGCTGATGCACTTGTGATAAAACAAAGAATAACTCCTCAAATGTTAAGGCATTTGGATTTCCTTTTCATCATCAATTGAAGAGTAGAAGCAAAAATCTAGTATGAATCTAGAAGACCATTAAGAATAGTCTACACAAGTGAACTATCTGGCAAGACTTCATCAATAGAAATCAATTGTTCCTTCAAATCTTTGATCTTTGTCAAAACATTATCCATGGAATCTGTTGGGCCTTCTTTTGGCTCTAATACCACTTGTTGATGGTCCTCACGGCAAAGGCTTGAACCTTGTCAGGCCTGCGAAAATTGCCGCGCCACCGAAGAGATGCTAAGCTAGAGTGATATTAGAACACTTCTATAATCAACAGTAGCTTAGCAGAGTTACTGTCACTCAAACGTATAAGACTTTGTTTTGAATTTACTGGAACTTCACCGGACTATCACCGTAATTATACCGGAATCTTACCGGAATCAACTCCTATTCTATTTGTAATTACTTCAAGTGAGTATACAAGAATAAGGAAGAGATGCATGAACTTCCTTCACTGAGTGAACACTTTCTGAAGTTTAAGAAAAACTTCTCTGGTTCAGAATGTCTCTTCTCGGTTAGACTTTGTATTGTGTGTACATATCCATTTCACCGAAATCCTTGACGAACTGATAGTAGAGATGTCTAGCTATAAGATAAGCTATCTCTCATAAAAAACTCTAATTTACTCTACGAGATATACTTCGTTGTTCTACCGGAAAACACGTTTTCTGAGAAAACTGTAACTGACCGAAAATGCGTTTACTGAGATAACTTTGACCAAGACATTCGTTTATTGAGATAGTACCGAGGGACACGTTTACTAACGAACTGTAACTGTTAACGGTTAACGAACTTTCTACCGTAACACGAAAATACTCAGATTCTTCACATACGAACAGTGCACGCAAACTTCCACATGAACATGTGTTTTCTATTAGAGAAGATGTGTACAAATTAGCTTGGCCTCTTCTTGCTCAAGCTATGGAAACTCTCCTGCACTGAATAGTTTCTCTTTACCATCTCTCTCAGATGAATACCCGACATTTCAGGTTTCTGTTATTCATATGTACATACGCGATCTATGGCGTCTTCTAAAAATTTCTCACTCTCTGTTCTCTCATACGCGATCTCTGGCGTCTTCTAATTTCCTCATCTCTTTGTTCTTTCCTTCTCATACTTTTGACCTCTGTATGTGCTCTATTTATATTGCGCGCTCTTCTCACGCATGTTCTAGCTTGCACTTCCCTCTTATTATTCTTATACACGTTCTCTCTGTATATACAGTTTGATTCGGTGTAACGAACTCTGATTCTGCAAGATTTTGTACTGTACATAACGGTCGTGAATTTGTCCCTTCATTAAGGCTTTTGATTTTCTGAATATTTGATTATGCTTCTCTTTATCTTTCTTTGTCTATACATGAAATTCGTGAGTGATTCTTCAACAGCTCCCCCTCAATCACTAATTTGACTCTTCCTGTCTTCATATATTTTTCTGTCTTTTACACCTGCCATTTCTTTGAATTTGTTTGTCTTTGTTCCATCCAAACTCTTTGTCAGAATATCTGCAATCTGATCTTTTGTCGGAGTGTATATTATTTCTATCTCCTTTTCCATTACCTTTTCCCTCAGGAAATGATACTGAATTTCTATGTGCTTTGTTCTTGCATGAAAGACTGGATTTGCTGCAAGATATAGCGAGCTCATATTATCTCCATGTATGATAGGTATACCTTGATCAATACCCATGCTTTTGAACAAGGTCTGCATCCATATCACTTCTTTAGCTGCTTCTACAAGTCCTTTGTATTTTGCTTCTGTAGACGATAAAGCCACTGTGTGTTGTTTCTTCGAACACCAGCTTACTGGCTTATCTCCTAGGTATATCATATACCCATGTGTTGACCTTCTCTCATTTTGGCTTCCTGCCCAGTCTGAGTCACTGTATGCTCTCAGCTATATATCTGACATAAAAGGATAATATAATCCTTCTCTTATAGTTCTTTTTATATATCTAAGAACTCTCTGTCCTGCAACCCAATGTTGATCCTTCGGACAGTGCATAAACTGTGAGAGAACTCCCACTGCATAACTAAGATCTGGTTGTGTTAGTGTAGCATAAATTAAGCTTCCTACTAACGATTGATATTTCCTCATATCTTTAAATTCTGCTCCACTGTATTTGCTGAGTTTATGATTTGCTTCAAGCGGTGTTGAAGCTTCTCTGCAATTTTCCATATTAAACTTCTTCAGTAAGTTTAGGAGATACCTTTCTTGCGTAACATATACACCGTGATCTGTGTATGTGATTTCCATTCCTAGAAGGTATGACAACTTTCCAAGGTCACTGATCTGAAACTCCTTTTGGAGTAATCTCTTTACTTCTTTAATTCCTTTGTCTGAAGTACCTGTGATTATAATGTCGTCTACATAAATGCAAATGTAGATCATACCTTCTTCTGTTCTCTTGATGAGTAGACTTGCATCTGCTTTCGAACTTTGGTATCCAAGTTCATTGAGATATTTCACAAGTCTATAATTCCAAGCTCTTGGAGCTTGCTTCAGTCTGTAAAGTGCTTTCTTTAATCTGCAAACAAAGTTTGGGTATCTGGAACTTACAAACCCTTCCGGTTGTTCCATGTAGACTTCATCTGATATATATCCATTCAAAAACGCGTTCTTTATATCTAGCTGACTTAGCTTCCATCCTTTTGATGTTGCTATAGCAATCACTGTCCTTATGGTTGACATCTTTGCCACTGGACTAAACGTCTCATCGTAATCTATGCCATGCGTCTGAGCATAGCCCTTGATAACCAGTCTGGCTTTGTATCTGGCTATCCTTCCATCTGCAAGTTTCTTAACTTTGAAAACCCATTTGTTTCCAATTACTTTCTTACCATTTGATTTCAGAACAAGTTCCCATGTCTTGTTCTCCTCCAGTGCGATAAACTCTTCTTCCATTGCTTCTTCCCATTGCTTCTTGCCTTTAGCTTCACCATAGTTATGAGGTTCTTCATCATCTTTGACCATATATGCGTAATTTTTCTGAGTTATATACGAGGTATCATAAGAATATCTTTCTGGTTGTCTTCTGTTCCTGTTTGACCTTCTTGGTTCAAACTCTTCATGTGTATCTGAATACACATCTTCATCAAATCCCTGTTCATCTCCATTTCTCATACCTGATCCGATCCTGGACGTACTTGCTTGCATATAGTCTTCATCTCTATTCACCTGTACAATTGATTTCCCTTTCTCTTTTCTTCTTACTTCTTCTTCAAATTCTTCCGCTGTATGATTCTGATCTGTATACTAGCTTTTCTGTTCATCAAATGTAACATGTCTGGAAACGGTAAACTGTTTTGTTAAAGGACTCCATAACCTGTAGCCCATCTGCTTTTCATCGTATCCGACGAACACATATTTCTCTGCTTTTGGTTCGAGCTTATGTCTGAGTTGTGATGGTACATAAGCATAAGCTACTGATCCAAACACTTTGCAATGATCAAGTGTTGGCTTCTTTCCCCACCACGCTTCATAAAGGGTCATTCCATCTAATGCCGTACATGGTAATCTGTTTACCAAGTATGTAGCTGTATTTACAGCTTCAGCCCAAAGATAATTTGGACAATCCTTTTCCTTTAGCATGGCTCGTGCAAACTCAACTAGAGTTCGGTTCCTTCTTTCTGCTACACCATTCTGTTGTGGTGTATACCTACAGGTTATTTCTCTCTTAATACCTTCATTCCAAAGATAATCATTGAATTCTTGGGAGAAGTATTCTCCCCCTCCATCAGACCTCAGTCTCTTAAGTTTTCAACCTGTGAGTCTTTTAGCATATGCATGAAAATGCCTGAAAGCTCCAAACACTTCTGATTTCTCTTTCAAAACATAAAGAGTTATCCATCTTGTAGCATCATCAATGAAAAGAACATAATACCTCGATCCGCTGATTGATCCTTCTTTTGTTGGACCCCATACATTTGTATGAATGAGTTCGAGTACTCCATCATGTTTGAATCCTTTCTTCTGGAAAGGTAACCTGTGGGCTTTTCCCATCTGACATCTTCACATTTGTGAATCATATGTTGATTCTGTACATTCGGTAATCCCAGTACTGACTGATTTGAAATCATAGCTTTAATTCCTTTTTCATTGAAATGACCTAATCTCTTATGCCAGAGATCAAGTTCTGTAATCACCTTTTCACCATGTGTGAGCAACGCTTGGCCAATGTTCCCTTGTACTCTTAAAGTAAAGAGTCTGCCTTCTTTCTTACCAGAGACAATCTGACTATATCCGTTCTCGGGATCTTCTACAAATACTCCTTCATTTGTAAATCTGACCTGAAAACCTTTTTCAACTATCTGTCCTACACTAATTAAATTTTTTGGTATTGTCGGAACATACAAAACATTGGTTAGCAAATCTACTCCACTTTTACACTTCACTTTTCCAATTGAATGTACACTATGCCTCGTATCGTCACCTGTTTGAACAGTATGAATGGAACTACCTTTTTCCAATTCTGACATCAGTTCTATATTTCCTGACAAGTGATTAGAACATCTAGAATCAATGTAAAATACCTTCAGGTCTTCGTTATCTGATGTGCTGATTGAGTTCATCATCAATGATGTATGACTTTCATTCTGCGTGTCATTTGCGTAATTGTTGTAGGTGGTGTTGTAGGATTGATTCTGTCCCCAACTTCTTGCTCCACCTCTACCATAGCCTCCTCTTTGATTTTGTCTTCCTCTTTGAAAGTTATTCTGATATCTTCCGCTTATGCCTCTGCTATTACTGTTCTGATTTTGATTTGATCCTTGTTGATTGTGCCAGCAATCATGAGCCAAATGATTACTTAGTCCACAGATCCAGCAAGCCTTCTTGTTGTTATTCTGGCTACTTCTTCCTCTTCCAAGACCTCTTGCTCTTCCTCTACCGGTGCTTTTACCTCTTGCATAATAAGCCTGAGAACTCGACTCTTCTTCATCTTTTGACTTACCTTTGTCTTTCTTCTTGTTCTTCATGTACATTGCAGAACTTTTTCCTTTATCTGCATCTCCTTTCAGGTCTTGCTCATATGTGAGCATCAAACCAAGCAACTGATTTAAATCTGGTACAAAATGATTTAAAGAAAGTTCAGTTGAGAGTACGAAAGGTTTCCACCTTTCATCTCCTCTCAACCCTGTTAGCAGTTGCGCTATCAATCTGTGATCTTCGACATCTTCATTTATGGATCCAAGACTATCTGCTAGATCCTTCATCTTAGTGACATAGTCACTAATGCTTTGACTCGTCTTCTTTTTGAACGTTGTGAATTCGGACCATAAGCTAGCCTTCCTAGCTTTCGTAGTATTTTGGAAGTGATCTTCCAACGCACTCCATATGTCCTCCGCTTTCTCCAGACCTCTAATGTGCGGTAGTAGATGATCTGTAACGGTATTATAAATGTAAGCTCTTGCCGTTGCATCTTTTTTCTGCCACAGCTTCAAGGCTTCCAATTCTTCTTTTTTTGGTTGACTATCATCTTCGAAAGTCGGCTTCTTTTCTTCTCCGGTCACATACATCATTAAGTCCTTACTCATAAGTAAGGCTTCCATGCACATTACCCATGTGGGATAATTATCTCTGTCCAATTTATCAATTTGGACATGATCTTCCATGATCTTCTTGTTTCTGTTACTTCCGGTGAACTTTTGAGAATCTTTCTGCTCTTCAGAATCTTTCTCGTTCTGGTTCCACTGTTGTGGTTAACCGGCTCTGGCACCAATGATGGTGGATACTCTGGCTCTGATATCAATTATGATGAATAACCTGGGCTCTGATACCACTGATGGGCGATTAACTTTCGGCTCCAATACCACTTGTTGATGGTCGTCACGGCAAAGGCTTGAACCTTGTCAGGCTTGCGGAAATTGCCGCGCCACCGAAGAGATGCTAAGCTAGAGTGATATTAGAACACCTCTATAATCAGCAATAGCTTAGTAGAGTTACTGTCACTCAAATGTATAAGACTTCATTTTGAGTTTACTGGAACTTCACCGGACTGTCAGCGTAATTATACAAGAATCTTACCGAAATCAACTCCTATTCTATTTGTAATTACTTCAAGTGAGTATACAAGAAGTAAGGAAGAGATGCATGAACTTCCTTCACCGAGTGAACACTTTCTGAAGTTTAAGAAAAACTTCTCTGGTTCAGAATGTCTCTTCTCGGTTAGACTTTGTACTGTGTGTACATATCCATTTCACCGAAATCCTTGACGAACTGATAGTAGAGATGTCTAGCTATAAGATAAGCTATCTCTCATACAAAACTCTAATTTACTCTACGAGATATACTTCGTTGTTCTACCGGAAAACACGTTTTCTGAGAAAACTGTAACTGACCGAAAATGCGTTTACTGAGATAACTTTGACCGAGACATTCGTTTACAGAGATAGTACCGAGGGACACGTTTACTAACGAATTGTAACTGTTAACGGTTAACGAGCTTTCTACCGTAACACGAAAATACTTAGATTCTTCACATACGAACAGTGCACGCAAACTTCCACATGAACATGTGTTTTCTATTAGAGAAGATGTGTACAAATTAGCTTGGCCTCTTCTTGCTCAAGCTATGGAAACTCTCCTACACTGAGTAGTTTCTCTTTACCATCTCTCTCAGATGAATACCCGACATTTCAGGTTTCTGTTATTCATCTGTACATACGCAATCTATGGCATCTTCTGAAACTTTCTCACTCTCTGTTCTCTCATATGCGATCTCTGGAGTCTTCTAATTTCCTCATCTCTTTGTTCTTTCCTTCTCATACTTTTGACCTCTGTATGTGCTCTATTTATATTGCGCGCTCTTCTCATGCACGTTCTAGCTTGCACTTCCCTCTTATTATTTTTATACACGTTCTCTCTGTATATACAGTTGATTCGATGTAACGAACTCTAATTCTGCAAGATTCTGTACTGTACATAACGGTCGTGAATTTGTCCCTTCATTAAGGCTTTTGATTTTCTGAATATTTGATTCCGCTTCTCTTTATCTTTCTTTGTCTGTACGTCAAATTTGTGAGTGATTCTTCAACAGATTCTCCTTCATTCATATGCTCACTCTCCAATTGTTTTCATCATGATTTTGATGTTGACCTTAGTCTTGGTTACTATTTCCTCTTCCACTTTTGAAACCTCTACCTTTGCCTCTTCCAATTCCAAAACCTCTACCTCTTCCCCTGCCATAGTAGAATAGCTGCTTAGAACTAGGTTTTCCTTGGGACTTTGAGTCCTCACCAAGATTCTTTTCTTCAATAATCAACATGGATACCAGATCAACAAAATTTGGAATATTTTCCCTAGTCTATATAGAAGTTTTGAACTCCTTATCATCATCATCTACATTCACACAAATAGATGCAAGTGACTTACATATGCTTTTGTGACCAAACTTTTCCAAGTCTTTTTCAGAATCTTGGCGTCCTATATGTTCCCAATCATGCTATCATGTATGCTAACAAATAGACAATACATTACCTTTTGTGCTCCTTGATTCCATACATCATATTCTCTTAACTAGTCTGCAATCCAATTCCTCCTAATTGAAGAGCACTTCCATCATCTCTTTTGATGTACTTCCAGTAGCCTTTCCCATTAGGAAATTTGTAATTTTGAATATTCAAGCATGGAAATTGTTTTTTTCTAGCTTATCGCTCATAAGCTGACTCACTCCATCTATGTTTTCCATTTTTTAAGCAATTCACAACATTGCAAAAACATTATGAGCAGTACTTCTACTTGAACATCGTCGCACTATGATGTGACAATTTGATCTCAGAAGAACATAGTTTTCATGTATCAATAGTACACAAAATCACTTGAAATTCTACATCTACAATATTTTGAGTGTTTTTGAACAAGATGCAAGTAATAGTTTTTCAAACTGACCTGGTTTTTCTATGGATCCCACCTTATAAGCTCAAAATGCAAGTCGAGATGGCCTCGGATAGAAATTTGAGAGAATTTTTGGAGCCATCTTAGATTTTTGTTTCGGTCCTAAAAATATTTTGATGCCTTCTACCTTCACGCCAATATTCATAGCGATCTGAGGTCATTTGTGAATCGTGCTTTTTACACACCTTCCCGGGTACTCTTCACTGTCGGCCTTCTCCACGAGCTCTCTACAACCACACCCTTGTTTTGATATCATTTCATGAGGAAGGAGATAAGGAAAAGAGCTCAATCACACACTTTCAGACTCAAAGGGGATCGAGCACACACACAGAGATTGGGGCAAGGAAGAATGATCTTCTTCTTCTTCTATTACATAAAAGGAATATACAAGAATGACCTAATACAACAATACAAGTAGTGCAATAGGAAAAACCCAATGTCCGTGAAAGAGTGAGCTAGCAAGAAACAAGTGTGCCATCACTCTCGATAGATGAATCTAGTAATGCTGACTAAAGTATCCCTGATATACCGGCGTGACCACTATACATGTCAGAGAAATGAAAACATGATACACGTCATCCTCGATCATCACATGTTGAGCTTGATATCTCAACAAACATGTCAAATTGTCAAATCAAAAGCTATTCAAACTTCTCCCTAGGTAGAGCCTTCGTGAAAAGGTCTCCAATCTTATCTTGTGTGGGCACATATGCCAAACTGATCTCTCCAATAGAGAAACTCTTCCTCACATAATGATAATGCACCTCAATGTGATTTGTGAGAGCATGGAACAAAGGGTTCCTCACAACTACCAATGCGCTCTGACTCTCAGTGAAGATGGTGGTGGCAAAAGAGTGACCAACACCCAAATCAACCAAAAGGCTTCTAACCCACACACACTCAATAGTCGCTATGGAAGATTCACTATACTCAACTTCACAACTAGAAGTGGCCATACTAGGTTGCTTCTTGCTCAACCAAGATATGCATGAGCTACTAAGCATGAAGTAAAAACCATTAGTGGACACACGAGTGTCATAGCAACCAACCAAGTCAGAGTCAGAAAAAGCATGTAAATCTTGCAATAGGGATCCCCCCTTGGGATAAAACAATCTAAGTAGTCGGGTTACCACTCAAGTAATGAAAGATGCACTTAAATGCCTTCCAATGCTTGACACCCATGCAATGCATAAACATGCTTATCTGAGAGGTAGAAAAGTGAATATTAGGCCAAGTTATGGACAAGTAAATCAAGCATACAATAGCATAATGATAGAGAATAAGATCAAATGCATCTCCAACATCATAAAGAATCAACCATAAACTTGTTTCCATAAGGGTGGCAATAGGTTTGCAATCTTCAAGGACAACACGTTGCAATAATGTGTCACTATATTTTGTTTGACACAAAGTTATTCCCCCATAAACATGCATAAACTGAATGCCTGAATAATGATGCAAATGCCCCAAATTTGACATCTCAAAAGAGGCATGCAAATCATCTTTACACTCAGCAATGTGGTTCTCATTAGGGTGAGTGAGCGGCATATCATCAAAGGTACATAATCTACATGGTTAACATATAAAGTTCTCTCAGATGGACTATTCTGAAAACCATGTGCAATCAAGTAGGCATGTATCTTTTCATACCAAGCATGTGGCACTTGCCTCAAAACATAGAATTCTTTTTTCAATCTTCACACTTTGTTTTCATGCCCTTCTGCACAAAATCATGGGTTAAAAAACATTCAATTCTTCATGTAGGGCACTATTCAAAAAAGTAGTTTTAATGTCCAACTAATGTACATTCCAACCATGATGAGCTTTAAGTGCACAGATGTTGTGATCAGTGGTCATTCGACAGGTGGGTGCAAAGGTCTCATCAAAATCAATGTGTCTCTCTCGGGCATAACCTTTTGCAACAAGCCTAGATTTATACCTTTCAATTATTCCATCAGGTTTACACTTCAGTTTTTATACCCATTTAGTGTCAATGGCCTTTTTGCATGGAGGCAAACCACATAAAGAACAAGTACCATTCTTCATAATAGCATCATATTCTGATTGCATAGCGGCCATCCAATTTTTTGAATTTTGTCCTTCATCAAAAGAAACAAGCTCATTCTCATCTCAAATACTAGATGCGGTCATTACATAGCAATCTAATGCAAAACAAACACTATGAGATCTTGAACGAGTACGATATGACAAAGGTGCATCTGATTTTCTATCTCGTAAAGTTTGCACTAGCCATTTAGGCATAGTTTTTGCCTCCTCTATATCATCCATCTCATAAAAAAGTGCATCATGCGAATCTACATCAGAAATGGAATGATCTACATCATTATTTGGAACCTATGAAGGCTAAGAAATTGCCTTATTTGGATCAGCGCTTGATTGTCCACCTTTAAAAAGAGGTAGCAAAGTGTCATACATATCTTTGGAGTTAACTGATGTCTCCTTACTACATGAAAGTAATGGTTGAATTGCATCTTCAACAAAAGCAAGATCATGGATAACTAAAATGCATTTACTTTGTGGATGATACAGACAATAGCTTACAAATGGATTTACCAAACAACCAAAGACATGTAGATGAGCAATAGATGGCTTACAACCATGCCAAGCCTCATATGGAGTGATAGATTGTAGTGCTTTGATGGGATACCTATTAAATACATATGCTACACACATAAGAGCCTCAAGCTAGAAGTTATGTGGTAAAGCCTGACACTTTTGACCATACACCTTGCCATCTCCATGAGAGACCTGTTCTTTCTTTCAGCAACTCCATTTTGTTGAGGTGTATAAGACACTCTACATTGATGTTTTATCCCACACTCAGTCAAAAATGCATTGAAATTAGAAGATGTGTGTTCTCCCCCTCAATCAAAATGGAGGGTGCCCAATACACATGCTAACATATTTTCATCCATGACCAGAACTATTTGAAGCACATAAACACTTCAGACTTTGCTTTCAATGGATCCACCCATGCATGCCTAGAAAAATCCTCAATAAAAGTCATGAAGTAAAGGTAGTTCCCAAAAGAAGGTGTTTGCATAGGTCCATAAACATCACTATGAACAACTATAATTTATGGGCATCTTGAACTGAACCATCTTTAGTGAAGGAAGTGTTACACTTATGTGTTCCTCGGGTAGCTTTGATATGAACCTTTTCCCTATACATGGGAAATTTTTACTCTAGTCCTGGCTAGAGGTCTTTCCCCATGTTACCACATACTTGATACTCTCATATGTGGTGGTACTTTGTGCTTAGGGATATTATTCAACTCTTGCTTCGGTTCAATTCATCGTCAATAGAGAGAGTTATTCCAACCATCCATCTTCTCCATGTGTCTTGCTGCATTTGTGCTCCTTGTGTGTGCTTCTTGTGTGTCTCTTGCACTTCTACACACACCCAACAATGGTATTAGAGCAGGTTCAACTCCCTCTCAAGTTTTTATATTCTCGTTGCAACGCGCATGCACTTTTAACAATGCAAATCAACTTTGGAGCATAGAACAGTGAATTTCAACAGCCAAGAAACATTTCCAACGGGTGTGATAGGGTTTTACCCCCATTTGGAAGCCATTCGCGTAGTCAGAATCTCCATTAGAGTGTCAATTTGTGAGCTGAAATTTCAGCATTCATTTCAGCTTTTGTCGAAGGAAAGCTTTTGTCACATTCTTGTTTTTTAGTGAAATCACGGGCAACAATGACTTGTTTGGCATGCTTCAAGCTAAAGATAAGCTTAATGGGACCAACTATCGGATGTGGTCTTACATGATGAAGCATGTTCTTGTTGCAAAACAACTTTGGTAGTGTCAGATGTAGATCAAAGACCCGCAGGTGCTTCTACTTCACAATCTACTATCACAGATGGAGCTTCTTCTTCAAGTATAGTGGTTTCTCCTTCTCCACCTACACATCAACAACTTAGATGGGATGGAAAAGATGCTCAAGCTCATGCATTGGTTGTGCTTTCTGTGAAGTATCAGATAGTTCCACACATTCAATCATGTTCTACATCAAGATAGGCATGGGAAACTCTTGCTTCTTTGTATGCCATGTGTAATGAAGCACGTGTTGCATACTTGAGGAAGCAACTTGAGGATGTATGTATGGCTGAAAATGAGTCGGTGGATGTGTATGTGACATACATCAAGGACTTGAAAGAGCAATTGGCAAACATAGATGAGATTATTCCGGATGCATAACTCATTTCTACATTGTTGAAAGAATTAGTGAAATCTTTTCAAAGCTTTTCCACTACACTCCGTTTGGTTGCAAAAGGGAATCTTAATATGTATGCATTTGATGAGTTTGTGTCTCTTCTTTTGCAAGAAGAGTTTAGCTTTGGGTTCATCAAAACCAAAGCCTCAACCTTCCTCTTCCATTCATTCCTCTAATGATGTTGACTTGCAAAAGAAGAAGAGGCAAAGCCGAAAGGCTGTTCATACTATTGATGAGTGTAGAAAGCTTGCTAAACGCAATGAAAAGAAGGAATCTGACATGTCTATTGCTGAAAATTCAACAAATGCAAAGAATGATGAAGCTAACATGGCTCAAGATTTTTGGGCATGTGTTGTTACATGTCATTATGATGCATCTTTGCATTCAAAATGTATGGTTGTGAGTGAGGCTGATTCAGATTGGTTCTTTGATAGTGGTGCTTCAAAGCACATAACATCATGCAAAAGATTTCCTGTATATTTGAAAGATGCACCCAAAGGAGGACATCTGGCGTGATTCTCTTGAAAAGGCATTGTATGTACCCGATATAAAGAAGAACCTAATTTCAGTCCTCTTGATTGCCAAAGTTTGACTTCATGTACACTTTGTTGATGATAAGTGTATGGTTCATGATTTCAGCAATGGTGATATTATCGTGATGTCGGGTACATTACGTAATGGTTCGTATTGCATGGATACGTACAAGAGGGCTACCTCGAATGCCTTGGTTGCTCATACTTTTTCCATGGCTGAAATGGAGCTTTGGCATGCTCGTTTTGGTCACTTGAACTTCAATAGTTTGCTTTACTTGCAAAAGAAGGACATGGTTATTGGTTTTCCAACACTTGAGTCCATTGAAAAGCATGCATATGAATGTTGCATTCTTGGAAAAATGCATCTTGCTTCTTTTCCAAAAGATAGTCATACACACACTATAAGAAAATTGTTGTTTGTTCATAGTGATGTATGTGCTCCCGTAAAGACTCCATCTTTTGGGAAGCATGTATATTTTGTTACCTTAGTTGATGATGCTACTCGTCATACATGGGTGTATCCTATGAAATCAAAGAATGAGGTATTTTCTTGCTTCAAAGCATTTTTAGCTATGGCTGAAAATTTTTCTTCACAAAAGCTTTTGACTTTGCACGGAGCATGGTGGTGAATACATGTCGCATGAGTTTAATGCTTTTCTTCATGAAAGAGATATTTCACACCAATATATGGTGCCATATACACCTCAGCGAAATGGTGTTGCCGAGCGAAAAAATAGAAGACTTCTTGAAATGGCACGATGTATGGTTAAAGGAAAGCACCTTCCCAATAAGTTTTGAATGGAAGCGGTCATGTGTGCAAATTATGTGTTGAATCTCTTCCCTACAAAAGCATTGAGATTCATCACTCCTTATGAGGCTTGGAATGGACATAAGCCCATGGTTAGTCATATGCATGTGTTTGGTTGTTTGGCTTATGCTCTTGTGCCATCACAACAACATCACAAACTAGATAACAAGGCAAAGAAATGTATATTTGTGGATTATAGTGTTGAAAGTAAGGGATATTGTTTGTACCATCCATTGACGGACACAATTATTGTGAGTCGACATGTGGTATTTGCTGAAAATTTAATTTTCCCTCTACTTGAATGCAAAAAACAGCCAACAGTTAGCTCACAAGATGTGTTCGATAGACTCATGCCTTTGTTCCAAAATGGTGCACTTGACTATGGCCATGTAGACCAGGTAATGGAGGCTCAAAGGGCCAAAAAATTCCAACAAAATAGAGCTGAAAATGCAAAGAATCTCTAGCCAAACATGGCTGAAAATTTTCAGCCAAAAAATATCGAAACTCCTTGTAATTTCCAATCACATCATTGGCTGAACATTTGCGACAAAATATGGCTGAAAATGAGCACGAAATTCAGCCCACGCATGATGTACATGTTGATTATGTATTACGTAATGAACGCATGTCTATCAAGAGTGCACAAACTATGCCAAAGTGGTTGAAACAAACTTTGCAAGACAGCAAATTGAGTGCAGCTTTACTTGGTAGAACAAGATCAAGCTCTCACCATGCATCAAGTAATTTTGTGGATTATTCTCTTATTACAACAGTATGTAATGAAGAGCCACTTACTTTTGAAGATGCATGTGACGATCCACAATGGATGAGTGCTATTCAAGCAAAAATGGATTCCATACATAGGAATGGTACTTGGGAGTTATGTGAATTGCCAAAAGGAAAAAATGTCATTGGTACAAAGTGGATTTACAAGATTACGAGGAAGTCTGATGGTAGCATTGATCGCTACAAAGCTAGATTGGTTGCCAAAGGGTATGCACAACAATATGGCATTGACTATGAGGAGAATTTTGCACCTACTTCACGCATGACTACCATTTGTACCGTGGTTGCATTAGCTTCCCATTGAGGTTGGAAAGTGCATCAATCGGACATAAAAACAGCCTTCTTGAATGGTGATTTGCAAGAAGAGGTTTATGTGAAGCAACCTCATGGATTTGCTATGAAAGGGAAAGAGCATATGGTTTGTCGCTTGGATAAAGCCTTGTATGGTCTCAAGCAAGCTCCATGTGCATGGTATGACAAAATACATAAGCACTTGGCTGCTCTTGGCTTCACATGTAGTTCAATTGAAAGCACACTCTATGTACGCAAAGATGGGGCTGATCTTATAGTGCTTGTTCTTTATGTTGATGGCATACTCTTGATTGGGTCATGTGATGCAAAACTTGACATTATTATGGCTGATTTGCAGCATACTTTTGATGTCACTTATCTTGGTTTTTTGAGCTACTACCTTGGCATCCAGTTTGTATCAACTGTTATGCATCAAGCAAAGTATGTTGAAAAAATGCTTTAGCCTTTTGACTTTAAGGATTGCAAGCCAGTTTCCACACTTGTTGAGAGAGGATTTAGATTCTCAGTTAAGGATTCCAGTGATGCATTTGAAACCTCTCTTTATCAGCAAGCTATAGGATGTTTTATATATGCATGCAACACAAGGCCGGATATGCAGTATGGAGTTTCCTAGTTGAGCCGATTCATGCATAGCCCTAGCACTAAGCATTAGAAAGTGGTAAAACATGTGTTTAGATATCTCAAAGGAACTTTGAGCTTAGGTCTATTTTATGGCAGAGATATACAACCATGCTTGCATGCTTTTACAGATAGCGATTGGGTTGGTTGTTATGATACTCACATGTCCACTAGTCGTAATTGATTTTTCTTGGAGACTCATGCATATCTTGGTTGAGTAAGAAGCAACCTACAGTGGTGACATCAAGTTGTGAGGCTAAGTAGAGGGTAGTTTTTACAGCTATAGTGGAGTGTATAGGCTGAGACGCCTATTGATGGATCTTTGCATGGAGATTGATGTTGTTATGCATATTCTAACTGATAGTCAAAGTCCATTGGCTATTGCATGAAACCCAGTGTTCGAAAGCATGTGGACAACACAAGGAAGGAGAAGAAGCTTGCAACGCAACACAACACTGAATGAATTACCAAATGAATGTACAAAGATGAGTGAACCATTAGGGTTATAGGCATATATACAAGCTAGGGGGAAAATCTCTTGAAGAAGTGAAAAAAAAGCCACAGTGGTCCTAAGTGTATTCACACACATCACTACCAAAATATATCAATAGCATGTTGCTACTAGATTGTTATGCACTAGCTTCATGATCATCTATGAACCTTGCAAAGTCCAAGTTGATATACGTTGAGTCAGATAACTCGAATAACTTGCAAAATCATGGAGCACATATTAACCATGGAAGTATCTTTAGGCACTTGAGATATCCATTGGTATAAGACTCCCATTGGGGCACTTTTTTTCCCTCTTTAGGAGGTCTTTTCCCCCCAACTTGTATATATCCCTATAAGCCTAATGGGTTACTTATCTTTGTTCATTCTCTTGGTAATGCATTTAGAATTGTGTGTTGTGCTTCAAGCTTCTTTTTCTTCCTTGTGTTGTTTGTGTGCTTCCGTAGACCTCAAACTCCAACGATTGGTATCAGAGTAGGTTGCCACTTCATCTAGGGCATCATCAGCACACCTCTGATCATAGTCTCAGATTTGCAAGACGCATATTCAGGGCAATTAGGAGTTCAAAACCACTTTTCTTTGTGGTGTCAAGATCATGATCTGAGCTCATTTCGGCCATCGAACTCACTAGTAGTGCCTATGCAGGAAATGTTTTCTTTTTGTGCCAAACATATACACATGTTTCAGTTCGCCAATATATGCTCCTTGAAGTCTACTACATGTTTAGTTAAAACTTGACAGGGTAGTTCTATTCAACTTTTTGATATACAATCATTTTTCTTATCATGGTATTTTAGTTAGTGGCCATGGTTGAAAGCAGTGATGCATTTCGTATGTTGGTTGTTGAGGATAAGTTGGATGGTACCAATTACCCATTATGGGCATATATGATGCATCATATATTGGTCACAAAAGGATTGTGGAATACTATGCACGGTGTTGAAAAATATTCTACTACATTTGTAAATACATTTACTGAAGGTGATGTGCATTGCAGATGATGTTCTTCACATTCCTATTTGTGTTGCAGTTCTTGCTGCACCTACTATAGAGCAACTTTGTTGGGATGGCAGAGATGCTCAAGCACATGCATTGATAGTGTTGTTTGTCAAACATGTCATTATTCCTCACATTTGATCTTGCAAAACAACAAAGGATGCTTAAGATACACTTATCACTTTATACCAGGCAAGGAATGAGGCTCGTATTGCTTATCTCCAAAAACAGTTGGAGAGTGAGCACATGAATGAAGGAGATTCCATGGATAATTTTTTGACAAAGATCAAAGATTTGAAGGAGTAGTTGATTTTTGCTGATGAAGTCTTGCCAGACAGTTCACTTGTGCAGACTCTTCTGAATGGTCTTCTAGATTCAGGTCACAGTTTTGCTTCTACTCTTTGATTGATGATGAAAAGCAATCCAAATGCCTTAACATTTGAAGAGTTAGTCTCAGTTCTGTTGTAGGAAGATCAATCTAGCCATAACAGGTCCATTATGCATGTTGCATGTCAAGATTTCTTGGCTAGTTAAAAGGGCAAAGGTAAATGGAGCTCATCTACCAATAAACAAAAATCTGCTAACTCTGCACAATCAAAGAAGGATGACAAAGATGAGAAAAAAATAGAAAAGCAAAAATTGTTTTGCAAATACTATAAAGAAAATTATCATGTCATAAAGAGTTGTCCAAAACTAGTTCCAAAGGAGGCAAAGAAAAAAGAGGCTTCAATGGTTGTTGTAGAGGCCTCTACACCCAAATTAGAGTATACAAATCTTGTGTACAATGAAGAATGGGCATTTACTATTGTTTGTAGTTATGAACCATCTTCTAATGAACAATGTATTTATGTAGTAGACTCAGATGTTTGGTACTTTGATAGTGGGGCAACCAAACATATTACCGTGCAGTGCAATTTCTTTACTTCACTTGAGCATGCCCCTATAGGGAATACTATCACATGCGCCAACAACTCCTCTTATCCTGCCATGGGCATTGATATTGATGATAGTTCTTTTACATTTTTGAATACTTTATTTATGCCAAGGATCAAGAAAAATCTATTATCACTTTATGCATTAGCCAAGATTGGCTTTGTTGTGAAATTTCTTGATGACAAATGTACAATTCATGATCTGTCAAATGACGATCCATATCTAAAATGGTGCCCTCTCTGGTAAACATGTCTATGAAGGCTGCATTTTGGGCAAAATTCATCATTCCTCGTTCCCAAAAGATGGTTTAGTACGAGCTAATCAGAAATTGCAACTTCTTCAAAGTGATGTTTATGGTCCTATGCAAACACCTTCTTTTGGGAATTACCTTTACTTCGTGAATTTCATTAATGATTTTTCCAATAAGGCATGGGTATATCCATTGAAAGAAAAGTCCGAAGTGTTTATGTGCTTCAAAGAGTTTTTGGTTTTGGCTAAAAATCTATCAGCATGTAAAATGGGCACCCTCTGTTCTGATCGAAGGGGGGAATATATGTCTTCTGATTTTAATGCATTTCTAGGTGAACGTGGGATAAAACACCTATGTACAATGCCATATACACCTCAACAGAATGGAGTTGTAGAAAGGAAGAATAGGTCACTCATGGAGATGGTGAAGTGTATAGTCAAGAGTAAGGCTTTACCACATAGTTTCTGGCTTGAGGTTGTTATGTGTGTAGCATATGTTCTTAATAGGTGTCCCGCTAAAGCATCATAGTCTATCACTCCATATGACACTTGGCATGGTTGCAAGCCATCTATTGCTCATCTGCATGTCTTTGGTTGTTTGGCATATGCATTAGTGCTTGAACAACAATGCAGGAAATTGAATGATAAAGTAGTGAAACTTATTTTTGTTGGGCACAGTTCTGAAAGGAAAGGCCATTGTCTATATCATCAACAGACTACATGCATTTTGGTTAGCCGTGATGTTGTTTTTGTGGAAGATGCAATTCAGCCATTACTTTCATATACTAAGGAGACATCAGTGTGTTCCAAAGATTTGTATGACACTTTGCTACCTCTTTTTATAGGTGGACAATCTAGTGCTAGTCCAAATGAGGTGATTTCTTGGCCTTTGTAGGTTCCACATGATGATACAAACCATTCCATTTCTGATGCAAATTTACATGATGCACTTGTTGATGAGAGTTTATATATAGAGGAGGAAACAACTATGCCTAAATGATTGGTGCAAACTTTACAAGATAGCAAATTAGCCTTGCACCTCTATCATATCATACTAATTTAGGCTCTCATAGTGCTTCTTTTGCATCAGATTACTATGCTATGGTTGCCCCTAGAGTCTAGCCTTCGTGATGAGAATGAGTCTGCTTCGTTTGATGAAACACAAAATACAAAAATCTGGATGGTTGCTATGTAGTTAGAATATAATGCTATTATGAAGAATGGTATCTGGTCTTTTTGTGACTTGCCTTTTGGCCATAAGGCCATTGGAACTAAGTGGGTATACAAGCTCAAGTGTAAGCTTGATGGAATAGTTGATAGATATAAGGCTAGGTTTGTTGCAAAAGGTTATGCTCAAGAAAGAGGCATTCATTTTGATGAGACCTTTGCTCCTACATGTCGAATGACTAATGTTCATAGCGTATGTGCATGTGCACCTCATCATGGTTGGAATGTACATCAGTTGGATGTTAAGACTACATTTCTAAATGGCGAATTGCATGAAGAAGTGTTTCTTTTTCAGCCCTGTTCTTTTGTGCAAAAAGGGCAAGAAAAGAAAGTGTGCAGGTTGAGAAAGGCATTATATGGTTTGAAGCAAGCACCATGTGCTTGGTATGAAAATTTACATGCCTACTTGATTGCACATGGTTTTGAGAATAGTCTAACTAAGAGCATCTTATATGTTAAGGGTGCAAATGATGTGCTTCTCATCATTTTTGTCTATGTTGATGACATGCTGCTCATTGGTCCTAATGAGAAGCATATTACTGATTTTAAGAATGGTTTGCATACCTCATTTGAGATGTCAAATATGGGGCATTTGCATCATTATTTAGGCATTCAATTTATCCAAGTTGATGGCAGAATAGCTTTATGTCAAACAAAATATATTAACACATTATTGCAGCATTTTGGCCTTGTAGACTACAAAACTATTGCCAGTCCTATGGAAATAGGTTTACGATTGAGTCTTCATGATGTTGGAGATGCATTTGATGTTTTTCTCTATCAGCAGCTTGTTGGATGCTTGATTTACTTATGCATTACTTGACTAGATATGCAGTTTGTTGTCTCACAGATGGACAAGTCTATGCATTGCCCAGGAAGCATTAGCAAGTGGATAAGCACATCTTTTGCTACTTGAGTGGTACCCCGCTACTTGGATTGTTTTATCCCAAGGGGGGATCACTACTGCCAGGTTTAATTGCTTTTTCTAACTTTGACTTAGTTGGTCGCTATGACACTCGTGTGTCCACCAATGATTTTTGCTTCATGCTTGGTAGCTCATGGATATATTGGTTGAGCAAGAAGGAGCCTATTGTGGCCACTTTGAGTTGTGAGGCTGAGTATAGGGAAGCTTTCACAATGATTTTTTAGTGTGTGTGGCTAGATGCCTTATGGCTGATTTGGGTGTTGGTCAGTCTTCTTCCACCACCATCGTTATTGATAGTCAGAGCACATTGGCAGTTGTGAGGAACCTTGTGTTCCATGCTTGCAATAAGCACATTGAGGTGCACTATCATTAGTTAGGGAGAGGTTTTGTGCTAGAGAGATCAGTTTGGCATATGTGCCCACACAGGAGAATGTTGTAGACCTTTTCACAAAGGCTCTACTTAGAGAGAAGTTTGAAGTTTTATACAAAGCTTTGGGCTCACTTCATTTTGTGGATTGATACAACATAGCTTGGCACTATCTTATACATGAGTGCTAGCTTCTTGTTCACCGCATCACTCCTAGGGGGTATTCATTGATCTATTTCAACAGTGATGCATGTGAGCACATTAGGACCACCGGGGCACTTTTTTCCCTCTTTAGGAGTTCCCCCCTCCCTGATTGTATATACGCCTATAACCCTAATTGTTTACTTATCTTTATTCATTCTCTTGGTAATACATTCAGAATTTTGTGTTGTGCTCCAATCTTTTTCTTTTTGCTTGTGTTGTTCGCATGCTTCCACAGAACTCAAACTCCAACATGCATATGGGAACATTTATATAAGTCATTTTTGACTCTTTTGAAAAGACTTTTTTCCATTTTGAATAGAAGAGCTAACTTGGGGAAGAAAGTCCTCTCACGTCATCTACTTGACCTCTTTTCTCCTTTCTCATGTGCTTATGTGCATGACTATGGTTTGAATGTGTGCTAATAAGTGTTGTATAGCCCTTCCCCACCTTTTCTAAATTGGTTTCTAGTTGATTTTGTGAGATGTAGGGAATCTTAGAGTGTAGATTGGTGATTCATGGTGCCCCACTTTTTGGCTATAACTTTGCATAAAAATCTTAGAATGCTTCGATTCCACTTCTAATAAATGCATCTTATCGAGAACTTCAAGAAGCTATTGAGTATGCTTTGAAATTGGAGCTTAGAGAAAAATTTGTTTGTGTGTCTTCTGTTGTTACAAGTGTCTTGGTGTATGTCTTAGTGTAGAAGGTGGTTTTGTGAGTTCGCTCCCACCTATTCCATGTTTTTTTTTATCATTGGATGCAATGAAAACCTTGTATGTGTAGATGCTCCTATGTGCCTAGCTAGGTTAGCTCTTGATTTGACAATTTGACATGTTTAGTCAAGCCACCACTTGAGTGTGCTCATAGGATGTGTGGTTAGTAGCTAAGATCATTTGTCACGAGTCTAAAGGATTACACATGTTTATGGTGCCATTGTTGGGGATCAAGGCCTATGTTAGAGTGCATACATGATGGTTATAACATAGATGTGGATTAGATATGTATGAAGAAGTAGTTGGATTGAAGGTAAGGTCACATTTTTGGAGTTGCATCACACATGTGGATGTGTGGAGCAAGTTGATATGTTTAAGAGAATTTGGGCATTTAGGAATTAGTTTTAACACCTTGTGAGATCTAGGGAAGTTAGGGTTAACTAGACATTGAAAAACACACAAAATGTTTTTGGCTTGGCATTAAATAGTTCATATGCCCTAGACTATAGTTTGGGAACTCATTTGTATGAAGAGATCTTGAAGATAGAGCATAGAGTCAACAAGCTAGATATAATTAGAATTTAATTTTGTCTCAAGAAATTCCAAGTGTTGTGGCACTTGGCCGAGTCAAGTGTCATTGAGACAAAATTCCCTAGTATCATTGACATTTGGCTAGTGGTGTTGATGTTCATCAAGTGTTGTGACATCTGTTTAGTATCACCAATACCTAGAAGGTATTGTGACACCTAGAAGGTATCACGACACTTGAAAAGTATCATGACATGTGGACCTATCCTGGCATCTAAGTATTACTGACACTTAGGTATCACTCATACCTACTACTCTCATCAACACTTGCTAGTGTTGCTGACACCCGAGGTATCAAGACATCATATTGTCATGATATCATTGACACATGACAAGTGTCACTAGAATTTAGTGTCATATGATCATGTGTGGTGTGACATGTATATTTGGTCATGTATCATGTGTCATGTGTTGTCGATCAAGTGTCGTGTGTTGTGTATCATCAATTGTGTGTCATGTGTCATCTAGCTTGATATTGTGTATAGTTTGCCAATTTTCACCCATACTTCTCGAGTGTCATGACACCTAGGCATCAAGAAGGTGGTCTTGTCAACATTTGGTAAGTGTCATGATAATTGCTGAGAGTATGTTCAAATATTATCCTATTTGTAGATAACGCACATGACATAGAATTGAGTTTGTTCAACCACCTGAATGATATTTGGATCATAATTCTTGCACATACCAAAAATGATATGGTAGTTTGAAATTGAGTGAATTTCTCAATTAAAGCATATCATTAACATATACAACAATGATCAAAAGTACATCATCTACACACTTAACATATAAGGTTCTCCCAGTTGGATTGTCCTCAAATCCATGTGCTAGCGAGTAGGCATGTATCTTTTCATACCAAGCATGTGGTGTTTGCTTCAATCCATACAATGCCTTTTTCAACTTCATCACTCTATTTTCATGTCATTTCTGTACAAAACCACAAGGCTAAAATACATAAACTTCTTCATATAAATCACCATTCAAAATGCAATTTTAATGTCCAACTGATGTACATTCCAATCATGATGAGCTGCAAGTGCACAAATACTACAAACAATGGTCATTCCCTATGTGGGAGCAAAAATCTCATCAAAATCAATGCATTTCTCTTGAGCATAACCTTTTGCAACAAGTCTAGCCTTATACCTATCAATTATTCCATCAAACTTAAATGTATTGAGCTTATGCTTAAGCTTGCATGCCCATTTAGTGCCAATGGCCTTTTCACCTGGAGATAAATCACATGAAAACCAAGTACCATTCTTCATAATAGCATCATATTCTAATTTCATAGCAACCATCCAATTTTCTTTTTTTTTTTTGCTTCATCAAAAGAAACATGCTCGTTCTCATCACAAAGGCTAGGTATTGCCATTGCATAACAATCTAATGCAAAGGAAGCACTATGAGAGTCTGAATGAGTACGATATGACAAAGCTGCATCTAATTTGTTGTCTCTCAAAATTTGCACTAACCATTTAGGAAAAGTTTTTGCCTCTTCTATGTCATCCCCCTCATCAATAAGTGCATCATGTGAATTCGCATGAAAAGTTCAATGATATGCATCATCATTTGAAACCTATAAGGGCTAAGAAATTGCCTTACTAGAATCAACACCTAACTATCCACATGTAAAAAGTGACAACAAAGTGTCATACACATCCTTTGAGCTAACCAATGTCTCCTTGGTACATGAAAGTAAGGGTTGAATTGTAGAGAGCACACGTGGAAGAAAAATGAAAAGAAGGGTGTACTCACAAAATGGAAGTGTGCGAAAAACCCAAAGTGAGTATAGACCAAGAAATGAATAAACTCACATGGATTAGAAAAGAGCTTGCCAAGAGCATGAGGTGAGCTCTCCAAACTTCTAATCAAGTACAAAGTGGGCGAGGGGGCCTCCTTATATAGAGTTAGAAGCTCTCCAAAGTACATCACATATGGGATAATTCCCCATGAAGGAGAGTGAATACGATGGTAGAAGCAAATAAAAAGATACCCAAATACAATGAGTTATAACTAAATAATATGAAATGGAGTGTCTCCTAGATACAAAATGAAGATGAAATCATATAGATAAAAATGGAAATGAATAAGATTGAGCTCATGTCATCAATACCCCCCTCTATAGCTCCATTTGGGAGAGGTTCAACAAACACATGAGTGGAATTAGAGATAGAGCCTTTGTGAACATGTCCTCCATTTTCGCATGAGAGGTAGTGATACAATCTTTTCATGGATGAGGTCTACTTGGATCTCAATGTGCTTGGTCCATATGTGGAACAATGGATTCTTAGCGATGGCCAAGGCTGACTAGTTGTCAATGTGGATGCATGTCGGTATGTACTGCAAAATACCAATGTCAGATAATAAATGTCAAAACCATATGGCCTCACATGTTGCAAAGTTGGATGCTTGATACTCAACCTCAGTGGATGATAGAGCAGCTATAGGCTATTTTTTTACTCACCCAAGAGATAGGTCCTAAGCCAAGCATGAATATGTATCCAAAAGTAGACCATTAGGAATTAGGATCACAAACCCAATCTCAATCTGAATATCGTGCAAGATCAATGCCTCCTTTGTACCAAGGAAAATGATGTTAGGTGAGGGCAAGGTATCAGCATAATCTTTGAGCAATTTGCAAATGTGTCTAATGAGGCAAATGTGAAAATTGACTGAGTATGCAAACTGCATAGGCATATCTAGTATGGTGTTGGTTAGGTAAAGTAAAGAGCCAACTAGCTATTGACAAGCATGCATGTCCATGAGTGATGATGATTCCTCTATAGTAAGCTTGATCTTTGGATCAAATGGTGTAGATATTGAGCAACATTGGTCCGTATTATACTTGGAAAGGAGATCGACCAATAATTCTTTTGGGAGTGGATCATCTAGCAAGACTTCCATGCATAAGAAGTAATGAAGTAGGCCAAGATCTACCATGGATTACTCAAGGTGACACTACTTGATGATAGATTGGATGCCATCATCATATGATCCTATCAAAATCAAGTTGTCTACATAAAAAATGATGATTGTAACTAAGGACTCTTTCTTGTATTTGTACAAGTTAGCATTGTTAGTGCTTCTTTGAAATCCTTTGGCTTTGAATAACTTGTGTATCTTCTCATACTAGGCCCTTAAAGCTTGCTTAAGTCCACAAACTGCTTTATGAAGTTTGTGTTACACTTATGTGTTCCTTGAGTAGCTTTGATGTGAACCTTTTCCCTATACATGGACACTTTTTACTCTAGTGGTGGCTTGGGTTTTTCCCCATGTTATCACATACATGATAGACTCATATGTGGTGGTACTTCATACTAAAGGACATTATTCAACTCTTACTTCAGTTCAATTCATCATCAATCGAGTGAGATATTCTAGCCATCCGTCTTCTTTGCATGTCTTGCTGCATTTATGCTCCTTATGTGTGCTTCTTGTGTGTCTCTAACACTTCTACACACACACACACACACACACCCAATAGTGGTATCATTCAACTCCTTCTCAAGTTTTGGTTTTTTGTGCTACAACATGCACACACTTTTAATAGTGCAAATCAAATTCAAACCATAGAACATTGATTTTCAATAGCCAAAAAATATTTTCACCAGTTGCAATTGCTCTGAGGTTTTACCCCCATTTCAAAGCCATTCATGCAGTCAGCATTGCCATCAGAGCGATAGATTGTGAACTAAAATTTTAGTATTCACTGAAATAAAGATCTCATCACGTTCTTTTTCTTTAGTGAAATGGTAGGCAAAAATTTTTTGTTTGGCATGATTCAAGTTGAAGATACATTTGATGGGACCAACTATCCAATTTGTTCTTACATGATGAACCATGTTCTTGTTGCAAAAAAACTATGGAACATAATGGCCGATGTAGATCAAAGACCTCCAAGTTCTTCTACTTCACAGTCTATTGTCACAGATGGAGCTCCTTCTTCAAGTACAATGGTTACTCCTTTTGAACCTACATAGGAGAAACTTAGATAGGATGGAAAAAATGCTCAAGCTCATGCATTGATTGCACTTTCTATGAAGCTTCATATAGTTCCACACATTCAGTCATGTTCTACATCAAGATAGGATTCTTCCTTGTGTTGTTCGTGTGCTTCCGCAGACATCTATCTCCAACAATATCGTGGTTGCATTGGCTACCCAATGAGGTTTGGATAGTACATCAGTTGGACACAAGAACAACTTTTGTGAATGGTGATTTGCAAGAAGAGGTTTACGTGAAGCAATCTTTTGGATTTTCCATGAAATGGCAAGAGCATATGGTTTGTCACTTGCATAATGCCTTGTATGGTCTCAATCAAGCTTCATGTGCATGGTATGAAAAAATCCATAAGCACTTGATTGCTCTTGGCTTCACATGTAGTCCCATTGGAAGCACACTCTATGTTTGCAAAGGCGGGGATGATCTTATACTGCTTGTTATTTATGTTGATGAAATACTCTTGGCTAGGTCATGTGATGCCTTATGGCTGATTTGTAGTATACATTTGATGTCACTTATCTTGGTCTTTTGACCTACTATCTTGGCATCTAGTTTCTATCTATTGAGGGGAGACTCGTTGTGCATCAAGCAAAGTATGTTGAAAAATTACTTCAATGTCTTTGAGGATTACAAACCAAGTTCCACACAAATGGAGACAAGATTTAGTTTCTCAATTGAGGATTCTAGTGATGCATTTGACACCTCTTCATCAATGAGTTGTGGGATGTCTTATATATGCATGCAACACAAGGCAAGATATACAATATGAAGTTTCCTAGTTGAGTCAATTCATGCATAGCCCTGGCACTAAGCATGGGCAAGTAGTGAAACGTGTGTTTAGATAACCCAATGGCCCTTTGATTTTAGGTCTCTTTTATGGCAGATATATTCAACCATGCTTGCATGCTTTTATAGATAGTGATTGGGCTCGTTGTTATGATACTCACATGTCCATTAGTGGTAATTGCTTTTTTTTGGAGACTCATGCATATCTTGGTTGAGTAAGAAGCAACCTATAGTGGTGACATCGAGTTGTGAAGTTGAGTACAAGGCAATTTTCATAGCTACAATGGAGTGTATATGGACGAGACACCTATTGATGGATCTTTGCATGGAGATTGATGCTTCTATGCATATTCTCACTAATAGTCAGAGTGCATTACATGTTGCACAAAATTGAGTGTTTCATGCATGGACCAAGCATATTGAGGTGCATTATCACTATGTGAGAGAGTGCCTTCATGCAGGAGATATTGATTCGGTATACTTGTCTACAAAAGATAATGTGGTAGACATATTCACCAAAGCTCTTCCATGGGAAAAACTTGAAGATTTTTGCAAAGCTTCAGGCTTATTTCCTAGTTGGGACCGACTTGTCACTCCCTCTATGTGTTCACATCATTCACTCCAGGGGGGTTTGTTACACTTATGTGTCCCTTGAGTAGCTTTGATGTGAACCTTTTCCCTATACATGAGCACTTTTTACTCTAGTGCTGGCTAGAGGTTTTTTCCCCATGTTACCACATACATGATACACTCATATGTGGTAGTACTTTGTACTTAGGGATATTATTCAACTCTTACTTGAGTTTAGATCATCATCAATAGAGTGAGCTATTTCAACTATCTGTCTTTTCCATGTGTCTTGTTGTGTTTGTGCTCCTTGTGTGTCCTTCTTGTGTATCTCTTGCACTTCTACACGCACCCAAAAATTTGTATACGTGATCTTCCTTCCCTTTCATCTTGAAACCTTTGGGTTGTCCTATGTATATATATATCTTCTTGAATATCACCATTTAGGAAAGCATTTTTTACCTCTAATTGATATATATATATATATATATATATATATATATATATATATATATATATATAGAGAGAGAGAGAGAGAGAGAGAGAGACAGAGAGAGAGTAGCAGAGTGGACTCACATCTCATAATGAGGATTATACAAAGCATCATATATCCATACGTCATGCTTAATATGCCATTCACGATTAGAATACCATGAAATTAATGCCTTTCAATACGTTTTTGAAGCATTTCCTAGGCAAAAAACAAGCTTCCACATCATAAAAAAATTGTGCCTGATCACTTACTACGCTTCTATGCAAAAGAGTGGGGCTTGGAATATTAGACTATATGGTTCACATGCATGGTCAATGATGTACTTTTCCTTGTAAGAACATGTTATCAACATGGTTCACATGCATGGTCAATGATTTCATGAAGGATTTCCTAGAAAAAGGATAGGTGCACTTCAGAGGTGTCTAGGAAATGGATTCATGGACAAAGTTTTTCATGCTTGTGGCACATTTTGGAGTAAAGTCAAAGATTACACCTACATTTTTGTACTCATAAAGAAAAGTTTCTTCCCTGCCTCATCTAGAACGGAAGTTCTAGATATGCTGGTGATTCCATGATTCTTGAGTTCCCATATTGGTGCCTCTTATGTAAAGCATCTTTATCACTTTCTCTTAGATTTACTTGTTAATTTCATGAGAAAGAGATATTATATTTTGGCCAATGTGTTGATCATGAGGGATAGCATATCTTTTCTCACATAAACCATATGTTTAACATTGATCCTAATCAAACAGTCATGGATGATATGAGGAAAAAAATTGTAGGCTTATTGATTCTTGATTCCACAAAAACTAACTTGAGACACAATGAATGGAAGTTGGAAAAACTAATAAATGAGTATTGTATGAAAAAAACGTATTCCCCCTCATTACCAAGTTTTTCTATGAATGCTAAAAACTGTGGATTATGGGTTGGATAATTCTTGCAAAAACAAAATTCCTAGGATATGCACTTCGCGTGTCCATGTTGTATTTTGGTAGATGAAACATGCATGCATGCATTTATGAATTTTTGTTACATCAAATGATGTTGGGATAATGTTATGATATGCTTAAAATTGAGAAATTCACTCAGTTTTTTGTTGTATATATTGATGGTATGCTACTCATTGGTCCTAACAAGAAGCATATTGCTAAATTTAAGGTTGATTTGCATGCCTCTTTTAAGATGTCAATTTGGGGCATTTGCATCATTATTTGGGCATTAAATTTATGCAAGTTGATGGAGGAATAACTTTGGTTCAAAAAAATACACTGTTTTGGCCTTGAAGATTGCAAAACTATTGCCACTCCCATGAAGACATGTTTACGGTTGAGTCTTCATGATATTGGAGATGCATTTGATGTTGTTGTCTACCACCTAGATGTTGGATGCTTGATTTACTTATGCATGGCTCAACCTAATATTCTTTTTTTTTGGCTCACAAATGAGCATGTATATGCATTGCCCATGTGTCAAGCATTGCGAGGCAGTTAAGCACATGTTTGGCTACTTAAGTGGTACCCAACTACTCAGATTTTTTTTTCCAGGGGAGGAACATTACCACTAGATTTACATTTTTTGACTCAAATTGGGTTGGTTTCTATAACACTCGTGTCCACCAATGGTTTTTGTGTCATGCTTGGTAGCTCATGCATATCTTGGTTGAGCAAGAAGCGACCTATTGTTACCACTTCAAGTTGTGCGGCTGACTATAGGGAAGTTTCCACAACGACTTTTGAGTGTGTGTGGTTCATATGCCTTTTGGCTGATTTGGGCATTGGTTAGTCTTCTACCGCCACTATCTTCATTGAGAATCAAAGCACATTGGTAGTTGCAAGGAACTTCATGTTCCATGCTAGCACAAAGCATATTGAGGTGCACTACCATTATGTCAAGGAGAGACTCTCTGTTGAAGAGATCGTTTTGGTTTATGCATCCAACAAGATAATGTTGCATATCTTTTCACAACGGCTCTATGTAGGGAGAAGTTTGAAGATTTTCTCAAAGCTTTGAGCTTACTTCTTTTTGTGGATTGATCTCTTTCCACATTGCTTGGAACTTCTTTGTACATGAGTGCAAGCTCCTTGTTCACCGCATCATTATGAGGGGAGATTTGTTGATATATTTTGGTAATGATGTGTGTGAACACAGTTAGGAAAACCAAGGCACTTTTTTCCCTCTTTAAGAGTTCATTCCCTTGGCTTGTATATATGCCTATAACCCGAATGGGTCACTTATCTTTGTACATTCACTTGGTAATAAATTTAGTATTGTGTTGTTCTCTAAGCTTCTTCTTCTTCTTCCTTGTGTTGTTTGTGTGCTTCAAGAGACCTTGTACTCCAAAAATGTTATTAGCACAAACATATATAAGAGTGTATGATGGCCATTTGGCCTTTCACACTGTAAGCCGCCGGATTGGCATTCTGTATTTTTTATAATCCCTATATTTTTCCCATACCGCACAAACTGAAAGGTTGTTGTGAAGAGATGTATCTGTTTAGCAACTAATGAAAGGGTATTGCGGTGACACTCGGGTGACGACGAGCAGTGTCGCCAGATTGTCTGTCTGGGTGATTGCGGTCTGGGAAGTCACTATTGTGCCATGTTTGAGAAGTCTGAGTATTACTGTTTTCGTCTTTGTTTAATTACATTAACTTGTGATTAACACAGTCCCACTTAGTTAAGGATCATAAATCTGTGTTACGGTAATGAATAACTCCGGTGCTACGTACTGAGAAAGTATTAACCCGAGTATGAACAGTAAGTCTGTGAGAGGACTAACCAGAATCTTGACAGTGATTCGTATTAAATAGAGTTTTGTACATTAACGTATTGCGACTTGGATAAGTTAACCGGGAAAATCAAGTTACAGGGCCTCTGATTTGTCAGACCCCTACCACTCCCAAGAACCCGAAAGAACTTAAAATGCCTGTAATGAAGAAGTGCATTTTAACATTGGCGTCGTCTGTGGGAAGGTGGCACACACTGTGAATAATCAGTAAGGTGGAGTAGTACGCAAGAGGTGCAGAGGTGATATATGCCGGTTACTCGGTCCGGCGAGTCGTACCCGAAGTACAGAAGAGACCAGCATCCCTAGACAGTACCAAATTTGCTAGGGACACCCCCAGGGGCCAGAAGAGTAGACCCGTTAAGCATAGTTGTCGAAGGAACAGAGCCAGTTAGCAGTGATTTTCATAGAATTCCAGTGACACAGGAGGAAATTTTGATAGATTCCGGTGTAATTTCGGAACAGTCTGCAGAAGGTATAATAACTTTGGAGTGTACAGGGACGCAGTGCGCAGTTGACCCGACACCGTCTGGTCAGGATTCGACCCTTTCTGAGGATAAAGTTGTGTTACCCAGAGAGATCATTGTCGGTGAAAGAATACCCTGTTTTGGGGAAAGTTCGACAAATTCCGGTGACACTTCGGTCCCAGTTGCAGGGAATTTCCAGTTTTTCGATGATAGTGTGATACTTTCTGGTGAATCTTCATTCTGGACACCACTGTTCGGGGCAAATTTGCCTACCTGGGATATCCAAGCTGAGGATAGGCTCTTCGATTTGGAGATTCATAAGAGACTGAACACTATTTTCAAGCCAGAAGGTGAACAGTCTGACCATAAGACTCTGAAAGTCAAGAAACGCCACCTCAGAACTCAGGAGATAGCAACGCTACCACGGCTAGCACTATGAGTGGTCAACAACAACAGCAACAGCAACAGCAGCAGCAACAACAACATCAGCAACAACAACAACCCCTTCCACTTCGACCGGTTCCAACAGGGGTAACTTATACAAAGTTCGGTGGATTCCCAGGTGACGATCCTGATGCCCATGTACACACCTTTGAAATAAGTTATACAGTGCTAAACCATCCACCCGATCCGGCATACAAGGCCATCGTATTTTAGTCAACATTAGTCAATGAAACAGCTCGATGGTTAACAGAGTATGATATCAACCATTTCGATACCTATGAGGCGGTAAGGGATGCGTTTTTACAGAGGTTTCGGTTGAAGAAAAATCCAGCCAAAATCTTCGATTACTTGCAAAACAATAGGCAGAAGCCGCATCAGACCGTTCAGGAATATGCAACATTATTTAGAACTCATTTAAGACAATTGCCTCCGACACAACATGCTAATTTACCGGATGATGTTATAACCCAGTGGTTCATTAATGGTTTAACCCCACAACTACGACAAATTATGATCATCCACTGTGTGGGTGCTATGACACTGGATGCTATTATAGCGATGGCCCTGCAACTAGAGCATAAGGTTGGAGGATTCACTGAAGACTTGGAATGGCTGAAAGCCAGTAAGCATGGTATAGATGATCAGGCTAAACAGATGTATTGCACTAAGTGCAAAAGCCCCGGGCATACCAGTGCTACCTGTGCCCTTAATCAGATGTATTGTGCCATCTGTAATATCACCGGACACTCCACCGAAAATTGTGCGTATAATGCCAAAGTGCAGGGACAAGCAGCTATAAATGCCATTATACAGGAACCAGGACAGCCAGCAACTCACTACGTGCCACCGCAGATGCGAAACAATCAGTCGCAAAGATACAGGAATTATCGGGGACAGCGGAGTACTAACTTCAATACAAATCAGTGGCAGACAGGTACATCACCGGAAGGTACTTCTCTGCCACCACCTCGATGTCACTTTTGCAAAGTTCACCACATCCGGAGATTCTACAAGGATGAAGCCGAATATGATAAAAGAAAGAAAGAGCATCAAAATCCGATGACCAACATGGTCTATATCTCACCAGTAGAATCGCAAGCAGCAGTGGTCCAGACAAGATCCGATAAGCAGTTGCAACCTGCAACTGAGGTGTTTGAACCTGGCATCCGTGAACAGCATCGAATGTAGGTGCATCCACCACCGCATTTGACGCAATTTCTACTAAGGAGGAATTTCAGCAACAAAAAATAAAAAATGTGCAGGATATTGTTGCAGAAATTCGCAATGAAGTGATCGCTTTGGTGGAGTCTGTCATCACCGGAACTGAAGCGACTACGCAGCAACCTACCGGAATAGTGTTGGTGCCCAACACCCTGGTACCTACTCCTCCACCAATGACTTCGGTTACGCCCATTGTACCTATTCAACCGATTGTTCCTGAAGAACCTGCTACTTCATCTTCTTCTCCCACTTATTCTCCACCTTCTTCCCCTCCCTTACTAGCAGCTTCGTCATCCCAGCCACTCCCTCCTCTTTCTCTTCGGGTCCCCATGTTTACTGAGTTAGCATCCATGGGTCGTATGTTGATCCAATTGTCGCAGCAACTACCAATGCAGATGAAGGAGGTTACTGACAATCTCAGACAACAATTACAACAGAAGGTCGATGTACTCGAAGCGGATATTACTCCATTGCAAGAGGAAGTAGATGCAGTGAAAGCTCAACCATGCATCAACAGCTCCAGGCTAGACTTGCTGAACAAGATTCGTTGATCAATCAAAGAGATGCTGCGTTGGCTGAGTTAAGAGCCAAAGATGATTTATTAAGTGCTTGTGATGCAGAGATTATCCAGTTAAACTAATTAGTACAGGATAAAGAAGATGTTCGTGTAGCACTTGGGAACTTATTGGAAGAAACACGAGTCTAGTTAGATGAAGTTGTGCAGAAAGGACAGGAGATGGCTGATACAGAACTCCAGCTCGCAAACGCCAATCTGTTTGAAGCAAATTCTGCTCTTAAAACCCAGATGACTTTAACCGCTCCAGAAGGAGGCCGCAGGGATTCGCAAGGAACGTGATGCATATTACCAGACTATCCAATATCAAGCCCACGAACTGGAGAGAAGAGAAAAGCAGCTCACGTATCAAGCAGAACGTTTATCCCGAATCGATAAACAGATTGAAGACATGAAATTGAGTCGTGACGCAGCCCTTGCAAATGACTTCTACCTGCAAGAGGCATTTTTGCAGACGCAGACAAAAATTTTGCTGAGTCAAGTCATTGCGGCCAGTTCTGTTCATACTGACGCGCAGTTAGTTGAACCCGACACTTTAAAGCAAATGCTAGATAGTTTGAAGCAGAAAATTTCCAGAACCTTTAAATTAGCCCGAACCATGTATATCCAGGGTATAATAGATGAGCTCTAAATTTTGTATCACTGCGGGTTCAAGTCCACCGTGCGTGCTAGTGTGAGCCGTCGAATTGACATTCTGTATTTTTTATAATCCCTATATTTTTCCCATACCGCACAAACCGAAAGGTTGTTGCGAAGAGATGTATCTGTTTAGCAACTAATGAAAGGGTATTGCGGTGACACTTCGGTGACGACGAGCAGTGTCGCCAGTGTCTGTCTGGGCAATTACGGTCTGGGAAGTCACTGTGGTGCCGTGTTCGAGAAGTCTGAGTATTACTTTCGTCTTTGTTTAATTACATTAACTTGTGATTAACACAGTCCCATTAAGTTAAGGATCATAAATCTGTGTTATGGTAATGAATAACTCCGGTGCTACGTACTGAGAAAGTATTAACCCGAGTATGAACAATAAGTCTGTGAGAGGACTAACCAGAATCTTGACAGTGATTCGTATTAAATAAGAGTTTTGTACATTAACGTATTGCGACTTGGATAAGTTAACCGGGAAAATCAAGTTACAGGGCCTCTGATTTGTCAGACCCCTACCACTCCCAAGAACCCGAAAGAACTTAAAATGCCTGTAATGAAGAAGTGCATTTTAACAACACATATACTAATGATAACGATCCCTAATAGAACTTAGAGCATCTTCATTTTCATTGAGAGAATGGTGGATCTTTCCTAGGCAAAAAGTAAATTTTTTTGTATATCCATGTGCTTATTTTGTATGAGGAATGCTTGAACTATCAATATGAATTCTGATATGCATATAGGATGTTATATGAATCATTTCATATCCCTTTAGATATAGTTAGATCATCCTTACCATTTACTCAAATATCTTCTCATGTTCATGACTCAATACTTCTAGAGCTTGCAATATCATGTGCTCTATAGAAACTTCCTCACATGCAATTTCCTAGATCAATGCAAGAATTAATTAGAATTGGTAATTCCACAATGAGCAAGCATACTATCGTAGTTTTCAAGACATAGTAAAATGGGAACATGAAGCATGTGCCCTTTGAGAAGTCTGATATTTTTTGCCTAAAGCTACATCTTCAAACTAGCATGAAACACACACATAGAAAGATATTTCTTTCTTGCCCAGCCATGTTCGAACCTCTATCTCACGAATGGAAACCACCAATTCTTATCTCTTCTACAATTATAAGGCAATGCATCCATAGGATGACATGTGGAAACTTAGCCGATAAATGGTGATGTTACATAAAAGCATGTTACAAATTGCAAGTGCAACACATAAATTACATGGAAAACTTGTAGAAGAGTGTTTTCCTACACAATATACAAATAAACATGGATTCCCATGCATTCTTCTACAAGGAATCATGGATAAGGAAAATTTGTTTTGGATTGTTGTAATGAATTCCCTTGATGTAATGATTCAATCCATTTCAAAGCATGTGCTCTATATCTTAAACTAAAGGTTGGATACTTTTATTTGATTCTTATAACGATTTTTCTAGAAAAATTGTTAGATCTTATTTATTAGTCAATTTAGCATATGTTGTAGAGACTAAGAGGCTAAAGAAGAGAAAGGAAAGAAATACTAAAGGAAAGGAGAGAAGCAAGACGAGAGGATAAGAGGCACATAATTTTTTTGGATGTATATTAATCCTTGTAAATGCACTAGAGGATTATTCCCAAAGCATGTTCATACCCTTGTATAATGATAGTTTTATTTAGAAAATTTAGAAAGTGTAGTTCCACTTATGTGAGAGGAACAAATTGAGGGCACATCTATATAAGTCACTTGTGACTCATTTGTAAAGACTTCTTGCCTTTTTGAATAGAGATTAACTTAAAAAAGAAAATGTGTAACTTCTTCTTCTTGTCTTCTTATCTCCTTCTTCATGAGCTTGTGTGAATGTCTATATCATGTAATGTGTTCTCAAAGACGTTTTCAATACCTTCCCCAATTTTTTTCATTATTTTCATGCGCTTATGAAGTGTAAGGAGTCATTAGGTGAAGGTAGGTGATTCTCAACACATGGTTTTTTTGGGCATAACTTCCTGTAGAAAGTTTATAATGCTTATGAGCCACTTCCAATAGATGTGTCTCTTTGAGAGCTTTGATATCATAAGTGGACTTCACATCTAGGAGAATACTTTGATTTTGTGTTTGTTGTTGCAATAGGTATTGTGGAGCATATAGGAGTGTAAAGGGTGTTGGTGTGAGGTGATATATTCCTCATATACAATTACATGAAAATTAAATGCATTAACCATCTTGTAGAGCACAAGCTTCTATGCACTTGGCCGAGTGGCACTTTGGTTTGACAATTTTAATGTGTTAGCCAAGCCACCACTTGAGTGCACTCGTAGGATGTGTGAGAACTACTTGTCATAAGCTAGCATGACTATAGAGGTTTCCACCATTGTTGTCAAGGATGAGGGCCTAAGTCAAGGTGCTGACATGATGGTTATAGCATCATTGCGGAGAGAACATGCATGAAGAGGAAGTTGAGAACAAGTGGCAAAGTTGCAAATTTTGCACTTACGTTCCCATACACATAAAACAGCGTGGTGCAAATTCTTTAGGAGTAGGTAAGGATTTGGAAAACTAGGGTTTAGGACTTAGAAAAGAGTGGAACAAGGTAGGAAAGCATTCAAGACCCAGAAAACAAATCTCTTCTCTTTGAATTGACCACAAATAAGGTAAAAAAGGACCAAAATACCACAACCAAAACTCATTTTCTTACACAAGTATCACAAGATAGAACACAGGTGATTGGTATCATGAGAGATTCAAGAGCTCAACACATATCATTTGGGGTCTTGAAAAGATACTCATTGACATGAGCATGACACCCTTATCAACTTAGTTTTCCCTACACATGTGCACATGGTGAGAAATAACACTTCCAGAGTATCGTGAGGCAAGATTAAGCATAAGGAGATGGTATTTTAATGATCCAATCACATAGAGGGATATGGGAGAGCACAAAGAACTCACATACACAATCAAAACTTGAATTAGGTGATAAAAATTCCAAGTTTCTTCACACTAGCTGAGTCAAGCATTGTTGATACTAGATTCCCAAGTATTGCCAACATTTGCCAAGTGTTGTGGGCCCCTTATCTCGATCATGTATCCTTGATACCCTAGTATTGTGTGTCATGACCAATTGAGTATCGTGTCACATGGTGCTCTTGTATTGAATATTGTGTATCATAAACCCCTTGTGTTGTGTATCATGGATATACAAGTGTCATGTAATGTTTTGACTCAAGTGTCATGTGTCGTGAAATCAAAGGTGTGTATCATTGATACCCCTTTTTGAGTATCATGTGTCATGTGTTTCATGTATTCTGTGTCGTGACTATGTGGTGTGTCATGTACCATTTGATTTTTGTTGCAAGTGTCATGTATCATGGGAGTTGTGCATCATGTATCGTCTCGTGTATCATTTTGTGTAAGTATCATATGTAGGTCTCCTAGTTTCGCATATCATTTCTTCTCTAAGTAACACCTATCATTTCGTTTTTGGACCAAGTCACGTATGACCTAGAAAACTATACTTGAGTGTTTGGGCAAGAAAAAATCATTTGTTAAACTTCAAAATTTAGCAAATTCAAAATTGAGACCCTTCAAGCCAAAGCATAATACATAGGGAAAGTGAAGAGAATAAAAGAAAACTTACCTATGAATTAACCTAATGTCTAGAGGAGTCCTAGGGAGCTGACAAAACATTATTTCCTTGCTAGAGAGTGTGACCAATAAGATTTTGCATTAAACATATTCAAAGACATCTAGTGATTCTGATTATGATAGCATGGAATAAGATATGCACAATCATATGTTCACCACTCAAGCAATGTCCACAATTGAAGGGGAATATAGGACTTCCTTGCAGTATGTATCCAATAGATCAATGTCTAAATTGAGAGACCCCATTATAATTGAAATAATCCATAGACCAGTAGTGAAATTTGATGGTGGATTGTATGTGGACAAGAAAGGAAGCTTATATATGGTTACAAACCAACTAGAAAAAAATAATGACATGGGTGTAATTGAAGAACACGCCATTCAATCAACATGGGAAGTGGGGAAGCAATAACTACTCCTAGAGGAAAGTCTATTGTAGTAAATGTCTTGAGAGGTGGTCAAATTCCTCAAGACAATGACTCGATTGACATATATTTGATTGCGGGAACTAGCAAGGTATTCCAACCTACTTCATTGTGTAGTAGTGCCAGTCCTTCTACAATTTATGAATAACATGATGTTGAAGATTCCTCAAGAGTCACCTACATGGATCAAGACAAGAGGAGATATCGAGAGTTTCTAGAGTTTGAAGAACCCAAATTTAGATAGATGGTTTTGCTAGTGTTTCCTCTCAAGGAATAGGAACCCTAATTTAGGGCAATACAATTGGAAAATACCCCTCAGTGACCTCATGTGCACTTTCCCATACAAGTCAATTATGTTATGTCCAACACTAGTCTAGGAGGAGAGCTGCTAAACAAACCACCCTTCCCTCTAATACCTCCATAAGGACAAGAAAAAGGTGTGTGTCTTATTGTTCATATCATTCCTTGACCATCCGATGTTGATAGAAGGCTAAGACCATCTCAAGTAGCCAAGTGCATGAAGAGTCATTATGATGATTCAAGAGATCCATATGACCACATGTCTGAGTTTAAGCAGATCCTACGAGCAGATCATGTGGATGAATTCTTCATTTAGTATGAAGCATTTGGATTCACATTGCTGGAACAACTTTGGTATGGTTCCAACCATTGAATTGGGATGGATTTGTTAATATTGGTCAATTGTTGTAAGAATACATAGGTGAATTTGAAAAGAGAGGGATTAGACATAATACCTCCTTCTTGATCCATAGCTTCAAATAAGCAAACAATGAGTCAGTAAGTCTTCCTAATAGGAGGTTCAAACAATATATGGATCATTGTCCAATGGCTGAAAGGCCTACCCAATCAGCAATAAATTCATTATTTTTGGATGACTAATGGAGGTTAAGAACTTTGGCATATGTAAAAATTCGGGAATCTTTGGATGCTTTTCTCAAAGAATGCATAGGCTTAAAGGATAATCTAGTCAATGACCTAAAAATCCCTCAAACCTCATTAAATTTAGAAGATGCTTCTAATAATATATCAGCTCACTCTACTAATGTAGAGGAATTTGCAAAAATAGTAGCCAAAAAACTTGGAGTCCAAAATTAGTCTGGGCCCAAACCCTATCAAGATCAACCATGAGGATGCTAATGTTAAGATGATGTCTATAGTGTGGAGGTGACCACCCAACTCATGTTTGTGCATGAGGAGTGTTACACTTATGTGTTCCTCGAGTGGCTTTGATGTGAAACTTTTCCATGTACATGGGCACTTTTTACTCTAGTGCTAGCTAGAGGTTTTTTCCCCATGTTAGCACACACATGATTCCCTCATATGTGGTGGTTCTTTGTACTTAGAGATATTATTCAACCCTTACTTCAGTTCAGTTCATCGTCAATATAAGAGAGAGCTATTCCAGCCATTTTTCTTCTCCATGTGTCTTGCTGCATTTGTGCTCCTTGTGTGTGCTTCTCGTGTGCCTCTTGTACGTCTACACACACCCAACAGTGGTATCAGAGTAGGTTCAGTTCCTTCTCAAGTCTGGGTTTTTTGCATCGTGGCACACGTGCACTTTTAATAGTGCAAATCAACTTCAGAGCATCGAACAATGAATTTCAACAGCCAAGAAACATTTCCATCAATTGCACTAGGGTTTCACCCCCATTTTGAAGCCATTCGTGTAGTCGGAATCACCATCAAAGTGATGGTTTGTGAGCTGAAATTTTAGCATCTCAGTCACATGTTCCTTGATCATGTGAAGTACCCACAACTGGTTTTCTCCGCATACCTTTTCTTCAATGCTTGCATGAAAACTTCAATGTTTATGATTTTAAATTCATGAGGTAGAAAAGAGGGTTGTCAAGAAGAAGCATGATAAATAAAACTGTGACTTTGGAATCTATCATAGCATTGTCCTCCCATCCGGTTCTTTGATACAATCTTCAGACTTTCTTCTTCATTTTCCAAAATATTAATTCTACCAATTCACCTGTGTTTTGACAGGTTCCTTCATCAACGCATATAACTGTTGGGAGACTCCATAGTGCTTCACTTGTACATTAATTATCATGGTCATCACTAATAGTCTGAGCTTCAATGGATTATCGTCTGGAAGCTAGGAGAACTTATACTCCCCAAAACATGAATTGTCCCAGAAATTGATAATCTTTTGTGCATCCACCGACTCTATTATAGCCGTGATTCCTTCATTAGCAATTGGTAGCCGATCTGTAATTAACTCAGGGGATATTTGGAATGAGTCCCCTTGACCAATCCTTAGAGATATTTGTGGCATGTTAAGGTTTTTCCCACCTGTCTGTCTAGCTAGTTCCTGCATGATATTTTTCGACAATAGGTGTGGCTTAATGCTTCTTCAATCTAATAAAGCAATTTTAAGCAGGCCCCGATACTTGAACCAGTTGGCTTGCTGCTGAAAGAGACAATCAGGTATGTTAAGCAGGCAGGTGTCAGAGAATGTGATCGCCATCACTGCTTTGCTTGTTTTGTTGCAAGTTGCATGAGAATGCTTAATTATAGAATGCTCAGTTCGCTCGTTTGCCAAATAAGCCGGAGTAGGAATCATCCTTAGCCTTTTATTGCCTACCAACCTGATTTGAGAGTGTCGGGTGTGCATCATGATTGCCTTAGATAGTATCTTCAATTTAGCAATCCTGCATTTATCATGCACCTCGGGATGAAGATCATCATAATCAAAGAATCAGATATGAATCGATCAAACCATCACCATCGTTGATTGCTTGTATGATTTTACATGTAGCTTAGTTACTCCACCATTTTTGCACATTGGGGATTTTCCTGAATCATTATCTTTTCTTTTTTGAATTTTTATGTTTTTATTGATATATATATATATATATATATATATATATATATATATATATATATATATATATATATATATATATATATATATATATATATATATATATATATATATATATATATATATATACATACATATATATATGTGTGTGTGCGTGTGTGTGTGTGAATAAATTTTTTTCTTGATGATTGATAGGGCTACAACTTGGACCTATTGATGATTGTCGATAATAAGTCTCCGAACAATGTAGCAAGCTAGAAGGAGCCTAGTCCACATAACACATGGATTTGGAATGGACCTGTCTTGACTTGCTCTATGTAATTTGGATTCATCCTATACCATTGTTGTATCACCGGAGTTGCATCTGGTTTGAGTAAAATTTTGTGATGATATAATATGGGATCTAAACCTTTCATGTCTGCATAAGTCCATGCAAATGCATATTCATATCCCTTTAACAATGTTATTAAGGCCATTTGGAATTCCAAAGCAAGCTTCGTGTAGATTCACATCGGTTGGGGTTCTTTTGGGGTGCCCAAATTCACTACTTCAAGCAAATCTTCTTTGAACCGTATGTTCCTGATCCCCATTGGATCTTTAAATACTGGGTCTGCATCCTGATTTGTTGTTAGTCCAATAGCTCGATGAAAATTGATGCTGCCATGTTGCCATAGACTAAGCTACCTACCAGGTCGACATCAACAATTCTAAATGATAGTAAGTCTCGGTTAGCCTTCAAAAATTGTTGTTCCTCATCCTCCTCAAGCCCATCCAGCATATGTGGTGGCTCCTCTAATACTGGTTTATGTTCCGGAGGATAGTATTGCTCATCCTCCAATTGGAATGAAAATTTTGCATATCCCTTCTTGAAGGTGATAGTTTTGGTAGCCCTATTTTGTCTTACTTTGGCATTTTGCAACCAGATTCTTCCCAATAATAAATTATAATCCAAATTCTTTCCTTTAAGTTCAAGCACTACAAATGTAATTGGAAATACCACGTGCAAAATTACTATTGGGATGTCTTTAATAAGTCCCACTCGCTGTAGTTGGGATTGATCAGCCATCCACACAAAGAATGGAGTTGTTTTGATGCTAGTCCATCCCATTTGCCTACAAGTAGTCGTAGAAGCAATGTTGATGGTAGATCCACTGTCAATCAATACCTTTGAAATAGCCTTGTTTTTGTACCATATAGTAATAGTGGGGACTACATAGTACACCACCTTATCTGGTACTTGTTGGAGCATACTGATAGTTGCTTTTGAAACTTGGTCTGGAGACTGTCCTTTTTGCAAATGCTTCTGTAACTTTTCTTTGAAGGCCAGAACTAGCTCTAGCAAGGCACCTAAGGGTAGTTGGATATGTGAATTATTTAATAAGTGCCAAGATATACCTTCCTCAAACAATAACCTTTTTGGGTCATTTTGATTTTGTTCTTCTACAAACATCCAATCCTACAATTCTGTACTGAGCCCCTAGCAGCTGGAACTTGGCTTCTAAGTTTTGGAAACGACAAATTCAGTTGAGTGTCTAGGGCCTGCACCTTTTGGTATGGCTGCTCTATCCTCATGAGCTGGCACACTTTGCAAACTTCTTTTACTTAGTCTACTTGGTTGACCTTTACTTTTACTAACCTTCGGAATGGGTTTTGGGTCAACATAGTATGATGGATATTCCTTAGCCCACTGGATATCTTTCATCAATTGTTGCTTCTACACCGCTAGCAAGTAGTGCTCTGGTTGTTGTGGATTCTTATATTCTTGTGTGGACCTTGTAATAACCACTACTGGGGGTTTCAAATATTCCAAGGTCACGACACTTGCCATGGGAGCTTTTAGTTTAGCTTCTTTTATTCTTTGCTCATATTCCTTGGCTTCTTCACATTCAAATTATCAATGTCCATACTGCAAACAAAATTGGTCGATTCCCAAAATTACTTGATCCTAGTTGTCAAAATCGTTGACCTCTTTTGTACTCCTAAAAATCAGGTCAGTAAAATCTCTATTGATCCTAAAACTATTAGGAGTCAAAAAACTGAGTTCGCCCATACACTCTCACATCTTGACTCTCCACCCACGGTTTGGATTGGACTAGAGACTTATTACATGTAGAATTGCCCTTCCACGAAGGGGGCTTCAGCTTGTGCTGATGCAACCAGTGTATTTTTGGCGTTGAACTTGCATTCTTCCAAATTGTGATTATTTTTATTGCAAATGGGGCAGTATACCTGGTTGAGCACACAATCTACAGTAATATGGCCTACATTTTGACACTATAAACAATACAATTGCTGGACTGCATTAACACTTTTCTTTGTGATTGGGCTTATTTTTTCGAAACTCAAATTCGCCAACTCTATCTTTTTGTCCACTCTTTTTGCTAGGTCAATGATTTGTTCTAATGTTCAAGCTTGTTCTAATGTGTACATGTATGATTTCTCCTTTATTGTTGGCTGCAATCCATCCACAAAAAATTCGTGTAGCAATTCTTCTGAAGGACAACCATCATCTGGAAACTATCTCATCGTAGATCTAAAATCTGAAGCATACTACTCCACTGTACCTTTTTGAATCATAGAGTGTAAGGTGGCATATAATTCTGAAATGCTTTCCACAGTTTGAAATCTTTCTAGGAATGCCTCTTTTACGTCATCATACTTTGGAAAATGATCTGGAGGATGCTCAATTAACCATTTGACCGCATCCCTTGCTAAAAAGGCTTGGAATACCAATAGTTTATAATCTTGCAGTAGTCTATGATTATAGGCATACTGATTTTTGAAAGTTTGCACATGTACATCAGGATCCTCTTCTGTTCACCCATAGAAGTGTGTGTAATTCTACCTCGAAAGTGGATTTTTGCACGACATCTTTTCTTTAGACTCTTCTTCAATGGTGGTGAACAAATTGCACGTAAATTCTTCCCAAAGGCTAGGTCAAGTGAAAGGTACTAGTGCTAAAGTAAACTTTGGTTGGGGTTCGCTACCACCACTTTGGCCTAGGTCCATAGGGCACTCTTCTTCCTGCTACTGGCTCTGCTGGCTCTGTTGAATTCCCCTTTCCATGAAGGTTTGGCTAATTTTTTGTTCCTCCACTCAAATATCCAATCCTCCAAAATAGCCTATGGTAAAAATCCATTCTCCACCCATCACAACAATTCTTATGGGATATTTGTGGCTTCTGCAATTGAAATATCTTTGAGATGTAAGGTTTCTAAGGTTTGCTGGATGAATTTGTCCAGGTACTCATGATGTTGATCACTTTGCAGGTACTCTTTACCACTCTGCAATGACATTATTTTAAGCGAAAGTGCATCTCCAAACAAACCCAACCCCATCATGGCCACCAATTTCTTTGGGGTTGTTGGTTAGTGTTAAACATTCAACACACCTCTAAAGGTTAAGGTATAGGAATGGGGATTATGATTGCGATTACAACAATCACAACATGCATTTCTATTCCTTATATTAATACCACACACTTTATAGATTCTAAGCTATCAACATTATACTAAGAGAATCAAATTACTTCAGAATGATTAGTGACTTCAATATCATATACTTCAGAACACTAGATAGTTAACATTACGTACAGACTCTGGTTTACAGTCCTTACTCTTTGTACCACATTACAGATACTTCCACATTCTTATAGTTCCATAAGACAGAGTTCCATCCTTTTGATTTTTCCAGATTACACTATTCCGCACAGACAGACTACTCCGAACACCGCAACATTCTCTTTCTCATCTACTCTTTTGCTACATCACACCATTCCGAACTTCAAAATTAAGACAATCACTAGACTTTCCAAAACTCTTTAGATCTCTCAAGAATAAAAACCCCTTTTCCCATTACAATTATGTTCAGTCCATTCTGATAGCTAACAATGTTATATTCTCTCAGTACATGCTCATAAAATGGAGATGGATAATGAAATGAAAGCAGTCTTATTGCTATGCACCTTTCCATTATCATGTGATACATTTAGCACAACTATTAGCAATAGTGCACCTGGTGGTAAACTAGTTTATCATGACATATGTGGAACACTCTTAAGTGAGGAGATTCTTAGAAAATCTATGTTTGGAACTTAGAGTGGAGATAAACTAGTTTATCATGACATATGTGGAACATTGTTGAGTGAGGAGATTCTTAGAAAATCTATAGTTGGAACTTAGAGTGGAGATGCATATAATGTTCATGATTCTTACCAAGGAAAGAATCAACAATGTGGCAAGAGAAAGAACAAGGAAAATAGTGGTCAATGAAATAATATTAGAAGTAAATCAAGGAAGAGGGATATCGAATGCCATTATTGTCATAAGAAAGGAGACATGGAGAAAGATTTCTATGCTTTAAAGAATGCTAAAGGCAAATGACATAATGTTGATGGGCACATTTACCTAGACCATTTGCTTTGACTATGAAGATTGAATAAATTAATTCTATTTATGATGATGATGATGTGTTGAGACTTGACAGTACTATGCCCCCTGAGGCTCTTATGGATGATTCTCTTTCCCACACATGGTTGCTAGATTATGGTGCTTCTTTCCATGTGATACCACATAAAGAATGGTTCTCTACTTATAGAGCAAAGTCTCTTGGTACCATGAGACTTGGTGACTCTTACCAATGTGATGTTGTCAGGATTGGAGATGTGGTTGCGCAATTAATTGATGGTTCAAAATTTACTATCCATAATGTATGCCATCTACCTTATTATCCTGAAATTTGATGTCAGTTGGTCAACTTGATGAACTTGCTTACAAGGTGGTTTTCTATGCCCTTTTGCATATCAAAGGGAAATATGGTTATTACAAAAGGAAGCAAAGTTGGCTCACTTTATCCTTTATTTGCATCATAGAAAGAACACTTGTTAGCTATTACTGAATAACCTACGGCTTGTATTTGGAATGGCCATTTGGGAAAAATATCTCATAGTGGAGTGGGAAATATTCCTCGCTCTCGCTACTTACCTGTGTTATCTTTCTTTGATTTTGGATTTTGTGAGAATTTTCAATATGGAAAGCAAACAGGGAATGTGCATAAGATGCACATTGTCTCTTAAATTCAACATTTAGATTGCATTCATATAGATGTGCGTGGATCTATCCCCACAAGGTCATTAGGTGGTTGCCTTTAGTTTTTCACTTTTATAGATGATGCTACCAGAAAAGTATGGGCAAATCCTGCCAAACCAAAGGGTGAAGTATTCCCTACTCTCAAAAAATGGCTTGCTTGAGTTGAGCTGGAAAAGGAACTAAGCTCAAGGATCTACATTCAACTAATGGGGATGAGTATACCTCACATAAATTTAGTCATTTCTATTAGTCCAAAGAAATTTTTATGAAGGTTATAACTCGGTTGTGATGTAAGTTTTTACATGGTAATCCTTCAGGAAGTGGAGGCAGGAGAATTACTAGAAAAGGAATGGAGGGAGGAGTACAAAAGCATAGAGATAGAACCAGAATTTGATTCGGAGGAACGGTATTTAGAAGTAATCTAGGTCAAGAACGAAGAAGAAACACCCAAGGCATTGGCGATAGAAGTAGCTCAGGGAAGACTCGACAATGAGGAAACAATAGAGAAAGTAGAACAACCCCCCGATCTTTTTGAAGTCCGAGAGCACTTCAAAAGATATGAAGTAGAAGAGAGGAAGGTAGCTAATCAAATGCCCAAAAGGGAGGCCAAAGAAGGAGAAGCTTACGATAACAACAAACAAATTAAGAAAGTGATAGTGACCATGGAAGAAGGAGAAGAGAGATGTACGTATATTGGAAAGGACGTGTCACCAGAGGAGGAAGAAGAACTGATAACCATAATCAGAGAATACTAGGATGTATTTGCATGGATCTACAATGACCTCAAGGGTGTAGATCCATCTATTTGCTCCCATAGAATCCCAATGACACCTGATGCGAAACTGTCAAAGCAATGCCCTTACACATATAATGATGTCTATTCGGAAAAAATTAAGGAGAAGATAGACAAATTGTTAGTGGCCAGATTCATTTATGAAATAGAGCACACAGAATGGTTGTCACCCTTAATGGTAGTACCAAAGAAGAATGGAAAATTAAGAGTGTGTATTAACTTAAAGAAAGTGAATGCACCACTATTCGTGATAGCTACCCATTATCAATCACTGATCATCTCTTGGAAAGGGTTGCAGGAAAGGAAGTATATAACTTCCTAGATGGATTCTCCAGGTATAATCAAGTATCCATCGCAACCGAGCACAGTAATAGAATCTTTGATGAACGAATTCCTAGTAATTCATAAAAAATCAGCCCCCTATCACCCTCAAGCTAATGGTCAGGCAGAGAGTTCCAATAAATTGTTATGTACAATGTTAACAAAGATAGTCAACAACGGGAGGTTAGATTGGGACAAACAATTGCATCATGCAATTTGGGCCTTCCGAATGGCTTACTAGATATTCATTGGAACTACTCCTTTTAACTTAGTATACAGAGAAAATGTGATCTTACCAATTGATTTTTAGTACCTACTCTACGTGTAGCACAATAGTATGAGTGGACAGGCCATGAACTATCCAAACAATTAGATCAAATTGAGAAACTACACGAAACAAGGCTATAAGCAGCTGCTTTATGTTGCTAAACGGCAGAAAGCATATTATGGTGCACATATCAAAGACAAAGGTTTAAAGGAAGGAGATTTGATCCTAGTATGTACATTGAAGCAACATGCTAAGAAATTGCAGCAACGCGGATACAGACCATTATTGATAAATCAAATCTCAACAAGCAGAGCAGTAAATCTAACGATATATGGATCCATTAACAGATCAAATGTTCGCACGACTTGTAGGAGTGCAAAATCGAAAGAAGGAAGAAGAGAGGATTAGAGAAGAAGCATGCCAGGAAGCCTTAGAGCGTATCAAGAGACGAAAAGAGTGGATATGGCAAAGGGATGAAGGATATCTACAGGGAGAGGAACCTATACCCATGGCCAACTACCAAGTCAATAATATAAGAAATATGAGCTATAAAATCTCCCAACCATACTTAAACCTAGGAATTGAAAACACAAAGTATCAACTAGTGGATGCTTTGATTGACTCAAGAGAAGCTCTAAGCTGTATATAAGTGTCATTAACCACTCATCTCCAAATGACCACAAGTCCCACTAAGGCGTATATGATAGGAATCGGAGTTAAAGTTATAGAATGTGTTAGAGAAGCCCTAATGTCCCTTCACTTAGGCAATTCCACTATGGAGCAAAAAGTTTTGGTATGCAAAGACAAAGACCTGATTGAAAATCTAATCCTAGGGGAAGACTGGATTATTGAGAATGAAGTGAGCATACATCTTGCACAAGGATGCATATCAGCCAAAATAGGGCATAAAGAAATCTTTAGTTTGTTGGAAGAAAGGCCATCACAAGTCCATAATGTCATCAAATCTAAGGAAGAGAACTTAAAGGAGGAGAAAAGAAATGAATCAATGAATAGCATATCCCAGGAATGTCCTAATCTAGAATTGCTTGCAAATAGGGAAGTGTTGCATGATGGTATGACCACCTCGCCCATGAGAAATGAGCCTAAGAGAGAGCATGAGGACATTGCTTCTCAACCTATCTACACTATAAGAAGAAAGACCACATGGATGTCGACTGTCCGAACATCACATCCATGCAATACTCATCTAGAATGGGTATGCAAGGATCGAATGACTCAACCAGTCAATTCAACACAGAAGCAGATCAGAGCCATTCAGTGGAAAAACGAAGAAACAACCACTATTTGCAATGGCAATCAGATAACCAAAGACTTCTTCGTGTATGGATTCCAAAGTCATTAATAGAAGCGTAGAAGACACAACAACACATATGGATACCTAAAGCAATCCGACCAACTACAAATCAAGAAATAGGAAAACTCAATGAGATGTCATATGTGCAACGTAAAGCAGAAAGGTCCATAAAAACTCACCAAGGGTACCAAAAGGCCACAACATATAAAACTCAGACCACAAGTAGAAAGGAGGCAAAGACCATAGAGTGAATAACTCAATAGAAACAAATGCCTCAAGCACAAGCTACAAAGTGGATATGGAGACCTAAAAAGCAGCAAGGACGGGAACAACAGATTCAGCGAGATTCTACTTGCACTCATGAAGAGTCCATTGCATCCAGAGTATGCATGATAGGTCCACATTATAAGGCCATGCATTCGGCACATTGGCTCTTCAATAAAAGTAGTGGTGCACATTTCCATCATTAGAATAGGACTTAGCTTCTACTATCATAGGAATGACCATACATTGTAAATAAATAAATGCTTTGGCTAGCATTAATCTCTTGTTTTCTTTCAGGATTAAGACTTAAGAAAAGTGTGGAAGAGACATTACTTACTTATGCAAAAGGGAACGGAGCGACAAAAAAACGACATATCACTAAATCACACATAAACACATGAGTTGGTTTCTCTTGTAAGCCGATTCTGACCTGCACATTAATCGTGTAGATATTGAAGAGGAGGTCAGGCTCATACATCAACATTTCTACTTTCCCAACATGCACCGATACACAGCACAAAAGGTTATAGTACAACTACTATCTCATGCCACCAAAAAAATTGGTAATCAAGTGAATCTCACACCCTACATCCAAGAATTCTTATTTGAAGCCAAGAAGCAATGGGGCTAGAAGAAGTTCCTGAATGGAAGTGTGGCTTTGACAATTTTGATCTACCATGCGTTAGGTATTTGAGAGTACCTTAAGGAAATGCCTTCATCAATGGAAATGGCAAAGTATGCAAAGCCGGCCACTGTTCCAAGAAAGAAGAAGGGAGTAAAGGTGATCGAAGAGGCAATAACAAGCTCTCAACCCAGAATGAGAGGTGCAAAGAGATTGAGAGAAGTATTGAAGGTAGAAGAAGTGCTTCCTTCATCAAAAAGAATACACATACTTCCCAGAACCAAAATCAAACAAACCAAGCCTGTCACCGAAGAAGAGTTAAAGGAAGCAATGGAAGATACTCATAGATTCATGGAAGGCCAAGTAAACCTGCCAGTATAGGGGCACCATTATCATCAAGAACATGCAAAGAACATGCAAAGACCATGCAAGGTAGCAGACTAACAAAATTCCATAGATGTAGAGAACTGGGATTGGTGAACTCTAGTTCATCTTCCGAAGTCCAGGAAGACCATGTACCATCTCCCATGAATGTGGATATGAAAAGTGAATCAAATGATGATGGTAAATGGGAAGTAAAGGATTCCTTTGAAGTGGAAGGCACAAAAATGGATAAAACACCAGACAATATAGTCACAGAGACACCAAAGAAAGGATCGTCACAAGGAGAGGTCCATACACTAAGGATGAATGAAGAAACAAGGTTCAAATCAAGGAGACCCACTTAGATGGAGAAGCTACAATGAAGATGCCAAAGGGAGAAAACGATCAAGAAGACGTGGAAGAACAAGAACTGTTTACACCCATAAGGATTGTAACAGAGCCTTCTCCACTAGATGTAACATTTCAAGGAAGTGCTACAAAGCCTACGACACATGAAGAAAAAGAAAGTCAGATCCATCTTCAAATTAGACAACCACATAATGAAATGATACATGTGGATAAGGGAAAAGATGTACTCACGGTTGAGGCACCAAGCATCCCAAAGACATGGCTGAATGTGGATGCGGCTCAACACAAACCCATACTAAAGGAAAGGATACAAACAGCCATGGATACTCAACAACAACTCATAGAAGTTTATAGCGATTATGAAAAGGCCTTAGTGGAACGCAATCAATTCAAAGCACTGAGTGAAAGGCTATCTGCACAAGTATTACAAGTTCAACAAGCACTTATAATTAAGGAAAAAGAGGCAAATGAAACTATGGAAAAGTGCAACGTACTCACGGCTGAAAATAAAAAAATGCAAGATCAGCTTAAAGAGCTTCAAAATGAGTATGAAGCAGGTGAAGCAGAGAAGGCACGATTGATTACCAGAAGCAAAATTCTAGAGACACAAATCAAGGTATACATGGAGGAGGCAGATAACCTCAGAAATAGAAATAAAGAACTGATGATTGCCATTTTGTGCAATCAACAGATAGAGACACAAGAAATTACATATAATAATACACGGCCATTGGAAGCTCAAATCGCAAGATATGAAGATCAACTAAAACAAGAGCATGCATTAAGAGAAGAATGGGAAAAGAAATATATGTATGACACAAATGAGCTCAGAGAAAGATGGAAGATTGCTAAAGCCAAAATGATAGAGCAATGTAGAGAAGATGCAGATCGAATGGTTGCTATAGGTGAAGAACTCCTGAAGAACAAGGTAGCACTCACAACAACGGCTAGAGAAATTATGAAGAAGAATGAAATCATTGAAAACTTAAAGGCTCAGTTACCACAACAACTTCCAATGGGGACACCAGTACCTCCAAGCTCCCAAGCGGCTATTGTGGAGATTGATCAGGTATGTCCTCTTTCTCCCCCCATGCATCATTCACCTATCAAGGAAGAAGTAGAGCCGAGCACTGACCGACATAAATGGGCTGTTGCAGAACTAAGCCATAATGAGAGGGCAATACTGGTGTCCCAACTTACAAAGCAATTTGAAGACTAGGTAGTGAAGGTAATGAAAGAGGCAAAGATTGAAAGTAAGAACTTAGAACAAATTCTAAAGCCATTCAATGTACCCTATAGATTATTAAAATAGGAAACTAGACAGTATATCAAGAAAACTACAAAAAAGGAACTTGATCTTGATCTGCAATTCAACACGAACACATTTTCTTATACTCAAGAAGAATTTGACAAGGCAGATCTGGTGTGGAGAAGAAAGTTCTTAGAAAAGAATCCGACATTACGGGTGCACTAGGAGTCAGCACCATATGTACTACAGATAAATCCATCTTTTTGCCCAGTACCGAGGAGACACACTTGGACGCAATTTTGGGAAGCACAGTGCTAGGGTACAATAAATAATCAATGGCTAAACTATCCATTACTATCGAGCCCACCACATAATTACTTACCGATAGAATAATACATGATACGAACAATAGAATTTTGGTTATCAAGATATGTGACAGTACCAAACTTAGCCATCAAGATGACAAATAAAATATTAAGCATGCTCCTTACAGCTTCGAAAGTATTCAAACACGCACAATATACATTTTTGAACTTTATCGGCATCAATGAAGGAGCAGATGCACTCATCTTTGACTTATCCACTACACCAAGTAGACTTACAATTATGGCTATGTATTCTAGATTAATGTTCCTACCAAGTCCATACATGCAGTCATTTGAGGAAGCTGAGATGGATTCAGAAATTTTCATGAAAATGGCTTTGAATTTAAATGCAAGATTGGTGGCCTACGACCTCAGCTTCTTTGCAGATCACAGACAGGCACTAAGTGATGGAGTAAAGTCAGCATAGTGGAAAGAGCTCATGATATGTGAAGCCAATTTGCTAAATCACAGAGAGCAAAAAGTTATATAAACATACTCACATCACCACAAAAAGCCTGTCAAGGATGACAGAGTTCAAGAAGAGGGACATATGGAGGGAGAATCGAGTAAAAAGAGAAGAAGAAGAAGAAGATCAAAGAACAAAACAACTCAATAAGAAAAAGGGCCCTCTGCCCAAAGCCCCATAGGGGCATGCATAAGGCTGCAACACCAAAGAAGCAGGTCCCAAGGTAATTACAATAGGCCTTTCAAGGGGAGGTTGTACACAAAGGCCTTCAGATCAGATAAGATAACAAATTGCCTGAAGGTCCTAATTGTCTCCTCATCCACCAGGTGCGTGCGATGGAAAGAAATGAAAAGGCTAAAGAAAAGCATCAAGTCCTAGAGGATGCGAAGAAAGATTTTAAGATAAAACCTTTGAAGAATCAACAAAAAGAAAGAAACCGATGCAAGGTTGACCAAATGATGTGTTCGGCAAAAAGAAGTAAACGGGCTCAAGAAATACAATAGGATCAGATGTGTGAGAACAAAGAAATATCCAAAGAACAAAAATTAGAAAAAGGAAGAGGCTGAAAAGTTGAAGAGGGTGACTAAGAATATCACATTCTTAGCCGTTGGATGTGTGCGTGGTAGCCCGAATTAGCACCGCAACCTAGATTTATGAATGTAAGGAATACCAAGGGTATTACAGAAGCAAAGGACTTAGATCGGATAAGGTAACAAATTCTCTGATATTCCTAATTGCTTCTTTGACCACTGGGTGCATGTATTAAAGAATTATGAATAAAACGCAAACAAAGAAGCAAAGCCTGTCAAGGGATGACAGAGACAAAGAGGGGGAGAGTGTTGCAGAGTAAAAAAGCACAAAAGAGGAGCCCCAAAATTTTCAAATTATGGGCACAATTTCTCTTCTTCAAATTGTTATGGAAATCCATTGAAGCCATGTAAATGCACTAGAGGAGTCATCTAGATGCATAAGCCCCAATCATTGTAACATAATCCTTGTAATATATTAGGAAATTGGATCTATTCAATAAAAGTGCTCGTTTCTTGTGTGAAAGGACCAATTTTAGGGCACATGTATATAAGTCACTTGGTGACTCTTGTAAAGAACTTTTTGCAATTGTAAGAATTGAAGCAGAATTTCGAATTTGCCTCTTTCTTGCTGATTTCATTCTTCTCCAAGAGCTTTTGTGTGTGTGTGTATGCTTGAAATGTGTGTGTAGGATTGTTTTCTACCCTTTCCCATTGCTTTTGAACTAATGTAGTGTGTGTGTGAACCATAACGAGTTGTGGAGCACGTGTTGGTGTTTTCTTCCATTCACTATTTTGTTCATAACTTGAAACATATTTGTCAGATTCAATTGAAGATACCACCATTAGATGCGTCTCATCAAGAGCTTCAAAAGGAATCCATCATTGACCATATTTGAAGTTTGCAGCTAAGACAAAAGTTCGAATTTGTGCTTACTACTGTAAATGGTATCGCGACATCCATTTTCAGAGAGTTAATGAGTTGGAGAGGTAGTTGAGACAAGGCACACATTGCGCTTAGATACTTCACTTACCATCATGTGTGCACATGTCTTCATGCAATTGGTATGTCTAATTCCATGGATTGATAATTAAACACATTTTAATCCACCACTATATGCACTTGTGAGACGATCAAGGTACAGTCTCATCGACATAAGTCCCTAAGACTTCACGACTTAGGTACACACTGGGTAAGTCTTCCACCTACATCACCAAAGAGACCCCGACATCTGAGTGTCTCCAAGTTAAGAAAACATCACCACGACCCTCTTTATCAAACAGAAAAGGCTGTATGCAAAAATGTAACCTCTATATCAATGTCCACATGGATGTACATAAGCGATATCCACAGTAGCATACATGGTTTGTATGTGCTCAATATATGCAGTAAAATGACACTAAAAGGCCGAATGCACAACCCAAAAAATAGACAAAAACACATACAAGTGTTTGTCAACTCTGATGTTTTAGGCTCAAAAACTTGCATAAACTTGTAGTGGCTGCTCCCACCAAAGAGAACCTTTCGAGAAACCTGTAGTTTTATGAGTGCGGCTGAAAATACAGCCCCAAAGGTTTATATTTATTGTCAGAGAAGTGCAAAGAACACTCTTCTTGATTTTCTTGGACCTCTATGAAGAGAACTATGTGCAAAAGTACTCCAAAATGGCTCCAAAAGATATCCCAAAAATGCTTCAAAAACTTGTTTTGAAAGCAAGGAATGAAGCTTTGAGGGACCAAAACATGTTCAAGGTAATGTTAACCTTAGTCTTTCCCCTTCTTTAGAGACCACAAGAGTGTAGCTTAGTGGCAAGAGATTGCCACGGTTAAGCGAGGGGGGGGGAACATTACTGGGATGGGTGACCTCCTGAGAAGTATCGGGAACCTCTATCTTCCTTGATCATTGAGGTCCTCCCTCGCATGCAGCCAATGATACCAATGGTGACTTTGGTGACTCGCATGACAAGGTATTCCAAGGTCTATGCCTTGGTCGCCACCTTAGTCATAAGCCTTGGGTGGGTGGGTACTCGTTTCGCTTGCATAAAAGGAACAAATCTTTTTGCGTCAACATGCTCTAATACCAGTGAAGTATTTTGATGGCGATGCACCATAATGCACTCTCCTTCTTGAGAGCTCCATGATGATATCCTTGAAGTAGAAAATCGAGCTCCTAGGGCCACACACAGTACTCCGCACAGAGGCTGTAGAATACGTAGAAAACCACAATACACAGAAGCATGAACATAGACTTCTTAGGTGTTACAAATGCGATCGAATTTATAGTTTGTGACTGACAAGGCCACTATATGTTTTATTACAGGACATATACAAAGAAGTGTCCGCTGGCCATTGGCCTTTCACATGGACACTAACGGTAACACCATCTTCCCGTACTAAGCTACTATGGAATCAAGTTATGATTCCTTCTATAGAGCTAGTAACTGTGAAGTCTATGTCTCAACTTCTAGATCTATGAAGTTCTAACATGAGCTTCTTATTACTACTTTCTAGCTATGGAATTCTAATCAAACTTGATTTTCCCTTTTATTCCACAAATCTAAATTATATAATTCTTATGGAATAAACTTCTTTGTTCTATACACATAAAAATGAGGAGTAGTACTCATAGCTATGTAGTTATGGTAATTACATGTGAACTAGATACTTAATTTACAAGTATCCTAAACTTGTAGATGTATGTAGAGTTCTCTTCTAAGGTTTCAAAATACCTTGATACCTCTTCCCTCTAAGTTTCTAACTCATGAGACCTTGGTAAAACTAGCCTTTGTCTCAATTTGTCCTTTTTGCAAAAGGGCAATTCTCTTTACTAAACTTATTTGAGGTTTTCCATATTCTCATCTCTTTCTAGATGTATTAATTTAAATCTCTCTTTAAAATCCTAACATTATTCCTTTTTATCATTATGCTACTTGCATTCTTCTTGATCATGGAATCTTTGAGTATAAACTATCATCGATTCTAGGTTCTGACTAGACATCCTAAAATTCTTAGCTATGTAACTACGAGGTTCCTGAGTCTAACGACCTTGACAATACTTACCCTTGTCTTAAGACCCTCGCAGTCTTGTATGTCAATCCTTTTGCTTAATTTATGAAATTCAAGGACACCATACATGTGATATCTACTATTTTACTATGATATCCATAAACTTGTACTTTACTTTGATCATAATTCTACTAATCATTCATCTTGATCACTATTCATTATACATTATATACCTTTGGGTGCTCTAGAGTTCTTTATAAGGTCTACATAACTCATAGAATCCTAAGATCTTGGAACTCTCACCTCAATTTCTTTGTCTATAGGTACCTTAAGTCCTTTCCAAGAACTATTAATTCACTAACCCATAAAATTTTAGGACTCATACCTCTTAGCCATTGCTCCAATCATGAGAGTATGTTGAATCAACCCCTAAGTTCTTATAATGTCGTGAAAGAACAACTATGAGCACCATTGATCTTTCTCCACATCAAGGATCATTTAGGCAACTATTAAACTCTTACTTTATCTATGGTACTTTCATATCCTACCTCATGCTTACTTGAAGTGTTCTAGAGGTTTTCTAAAGTTTTCACTTGCAAGATTGGATATGAATAAGTTAACCTTTTTCACCTATTTTACTTTTGTCTCTTTAACGTGGACAATCCAACTATACTCTAACTTTAGAGCTGTTAATTTTATACTTAGTTTCTTGTGTTTCCATCAACAAGACACAAGCTTACTCTCTTATTCTCATGCTTTCAAAAACTATATGAAGTATAAAATTTTAGAGTTAATATGTAACTTACATCATGGCTTCTTATGACATCTTTCAATAGTTTAATATAACTATTTATTTGCCATCAACCATACCTAAATGTTCTAAACTATTTTCTCTCTTAGAAATAACATCTAATATTTCAGCTAGTTACTTGGAGGAAGTCTTGGTTGTTCTCAGGATTCTATCCTTTAACCATCCCCAACCTAGACACAAATGACAAAGACCACTTATCTTCGTCATTCACTTTCTAAAAACAAAATTACTCTACTGATGATAATTTTAGCACATACTTTATCCTCACATTAACTTATCTTGGTGATAAATAAAATGGTCTTCCATAGAAAGAAAATGCATCATGCACCACATTTCTAGAAATCATACCATCTATGTATGCATGTATACACATGCATCTTCTTCTCAACCAAATTACTCTACAAGCATTTAATTATGTTGCACACATGTGACTTCCTCTCTCTTACAACATAATATCTCTCTCATTCTCTCATGGCATATAAGGCCATGTGGCTACAAAATTTCAGCAGCACTTACCTAAGAAAATGAAGCCAAAAAAAAAACCATGATACAATGAAAGGCATAATCCTAGTGGTGGGCTCCAAAAACCTAGAAACAATAAATTTTTGCAATGTGTGTTGTTGGGACTACACTCCCTCATGTCAATATCTTTATTATTGCTCCAATACTTGCAAATAGATTCTTACACACACAAAGATTACATGTGCATGTTAGTTAATGTAACTTCATGTGCAAAGATGAAGTCATATAAAAATTAACTTTGATGCACATGCCAATGATAGTTTCATAAGAGTGGAAGAGAAAACAATGCAAAATTATCAATTATGATGCAAAAAGCATCCAAATGAATGTAATTAACACTAGTGTTGTACCAAAATAGGACACTAAAGTGTCCTTTTTTCTAACCAATTAAAAAAAATCACACATACTAATCAAACAGCAAAGCTTCAAACTTTTCCCATGCAAGAGCTTTGGTGAATATGTCTACCACATTATCTTGTGTAGGCACATATGCCAAATCAATGTCTCTCACATAGTGATAATGCACCTCAATATGTTTGTTTCCGTGCATGAAACACTGGGTTTTGTGCAACAACCAATGCACTCTGACTATCAGTGAGAATATGCGTAGCAACATCAACCTCCATGCAAAGATCCATCAATAGGTGTCTTAGCCATATACACTTCACTGTAGCTATGAAAATTGCCCTATACTCAGCTTCACAACTCGATGTCGCGACTATAGGTTGCTTCTTACTCAACCAAGTTATGCATGAGTCTCCAAGGAAAAAGCAATTACCACTAGTGGACATGCGAGTTTCATAACAACTTGCCCAATCAATATCTGTAAAAGCATGCAAGCATTGCTGAATATCTCTTCCATAAAAGACACCTAAGCTCAAAGTGCCTTTGAGATATATAAACACATGTTTCACCGCTTGCCAATGTTTAGTGTCAGGGCTACATGAATCGACTCAACTGGGAAACTGCATATTGTATATCTGGCCTTGTGTTGCATGCATATATAAGACATCCCACAACTTGCTCATAAAGAGAAGTGTCAAATGCATCACTGGAATCCTCAATTGAGAACCTGAATCATGTCTCAACTAGTGTGGAAATTGGCTTGCAATCCTCAAAGTCAAAATGTTGAAGGAGTTTTTCAACATACTTTTGATGTCACTTATCTTGGTCTTTTGAGCTACTATCTTGATGCATAACAATTCCCCCCTCAACGAATACAAACTAGATGCCAAGATAGTAGCTCAAAAGACCAAGATAAGTGACATCAAAAGTATGTTGCAAATCAGCCATAAGAATGTCAAGTTTTGCATCACATGACCTAGTCAAGAGTATATCATCGACAAAAATAACAAACACTGTAAGATCAACCCCATCTTTGCATACATAGAGTGTGCTTTCAAGTGAACTACATGTGAAGCAAAGAGCAACCAAGTGCTTATGTATTTTGTCATACCATGCACGTGGGGATTGCTTGAGACCATATAAGGCTCTATGCAAGAAATAAACCATATGCGCTTGCCCTTTCATGGCAACTCCAGGAGGTTGCTTCACATAAACCTCTTCTTGAAAATCACCATTCAAGAAATCTATCTTTATGTCTAACTGATGTACTTTCCAACCTCGATGGGCAACCAATGCAACCAGGGTATGAATGGTAGTCATGCATGAAGTAGGTACAAAAGTCTCCTCATAGTCAATGCCATATTGTAGTGCATATCCTTTGGCAACCAATCTAGCTTTGTAGCGATCAATGCTACCATCATACTTTCTCTTAATCTTGTAAACCCACTTTGTACCAATGACATTTTTTCCTTTTGGCACTTCACATAACTCCCAAGTACCATTCCTATGTATGGAATCCATTTCTGATTTCATAGCACTCATCCATTGTGGATCATCAGATGCATCTTCAAAAGTAAGTGGCTCTTCATTAGGTGTTGTTGCAATAAGAGAATAATCCACAAAATTACTTGATGCATGGTGAGAGCTTGATCTTGTTCTACCAAGTAAAGGCGCTCAATTTGTTGTCCTGCAAAGTTTGTTTCAGCCACTTTGGCATACTTTGTGCACTCTTGATAGACATGCGTTCATTATGTAATACATTATCAACATGTATATCATGCATGGGCTGAATTTCATGCTCATTTTCAGCCATATTTTGATGCAAATGTTCAGCCATATGTGGCTGGAAATTTCCAGTAGCTCCGATAATTTTCGGTTGAAAAATTTCAGCCATGTTTGGCTCAAAATTCTCTGCATTTTCAGTTTTTTTTTTGTTTGAATTTTTCATCCCATTGACCCTTAGTTGGCTAGGCTACATGGGCATAGTCAAGTGCACCATTTTGGGACAAAGGCATGAGTGTATTGAACACATCTTGTGAGCTAACTATTGGCTGTTTTTTGCATTCAAATAAAGTGAAAACTGAATTTTCAACAAATACCACATCTTGATTCACAATAATTGTGTTCGTCAATGGATGGTACAAACGATATCCCTTACTTTTAGCACTATAACCAACAAATACACATTTCTTTGCCTCGTCATCTAGTTTGTGATGTTGTTGTGATGGCACAAGAGCATATGCCAAACAACCAAACACATGCATATGACTAACCATAGGCTTATGTCCATTCCAAGCCTCATAAGGAGTAATAACTCTCAATGCTTTTTGTAAGGTAGTGATTCAACACACAGATTGCAGACATGATTGCTTCCATCCAAAACTTATGAGGAAGGTGCTTTCCTTTAACCATACATTGTGCCATCTCAAGGAGTGGTCTATTTTTTTGCTCAGCAACACCATTTTGATTAGGTGTATATGGCACCGTATATTAGTTTGAAATACCTCTGTCATGAAGAAAATCATTAAACTCATGTGACATGTATTCACCACCATGATCCATGCGTAGATTCAAAGGTTTTGCGAAGAAAAATTTTCAGCCATAGCTAAAAATGCTTTGAAGCAAGAAAATGCCTCATTCTTTGCTTTCATAGGATACACCCATGTATGGCGAGTAGCACCATCAATGAAAGTAACAAAATATACATGCTTTCCAAAAGATGGAGTCTTGATGGGACCACATACATCACTATGAACAAGTTGCAATTTTCTTGTAGTGTCTGTATTATCATCTTTTGGAAAAGAAGCATGATGCATTTTTTCAAGAATGCAACCTTCACATGGATGCTTTTCAATGGACTCAAGTGTTGGAAAATCAATAACCATGTCCTTCTTTTGCAAGTAAAGCAAACTATTGAAGTTCAAAAGACCAAAACAAGCATGCCAAAGCTCCATTTCAGCCATGGAAGAAGTATGAGCAATTAAGGCATTTGAGGCAACCCTCTTGTGTGTATCCATGCGATACAAACCATTACATAATGTACCGAACATCACAATAATATCACCATTGCTGAAATCATGAACCATACACTTATCATCAACAAAGTGTACATGAAGTCCAGCTTTGGCAATCAATGGAACTGAAATTAAGTTTTTCTTGATACCAGGCACATACAATGCATTTTTCAAGAGAATCACACCTCCATTTACAGCCATAAGCTCGATTTCTCCTACTCCAATGATAGGATAATGTTCGAGTTAGACATCTACAAAAGCACACGAACAACACAAGGAGGAAGAAGAAGCTTGGAGCACAACACACAATACTGGATGCATTACCACTAGAATGTACAAAGATAAGTAGCCCCTTAAGGCAATAGGCGTATATACAAGCTGGGGGAAAAAGCCTCCTAAAGAGGGAAAAAAGTGCCCCGATGTTCCTAGAGTGTTTGCACACATCACTACCTAAATATCTTAACAAATCCCCCTTGAGAGTGATGAGGTGAACAAGGAGCTGGCACTCATGTATAAGGAAGTGCCAAGCTATGTGGAATCAATCCTCAAAAGGAAGTAAGCCCAAAGCTTTGCAAAAAGCTTCAAACTCCTTCCTAGGCAGAGCCTTTGTAAAAAGGTCTGCAATGTTCTCCTACATGGGCAGATATGCCAAGCTGATCTCCCCGGTAGAGAACCTCTCCCTGACATAATGATCATGCACCTCAATGTGCTTAGTGCGAGCATGGAACACATGGTTCCTCGCAACTCCCAATGCGCTCTGATTGTCAGTGAAGATGGTGGTGGAAAAAGACTGACCAAGACCCAACCATAAGGCATTTGAGCCACACACACTCAACAATCGCTGTGAAAGCTGCCCTATACTCAGCCTCACAGCTGGAAGTGGCCATAGTAGTTTGCTTCTTGCTCAACCAAGATATACATGAGCTACCAAGCATGAAGAAAAAGCCACTAGTGGACACATGAGTGTCATAGCAACTAGCCCAATCACTGTCAGAAAAAGCATGCAAATCTAGCGGCAGTGATCCCCCCTTGGGGTAAAACAATCCAAGTAGACGGGTACCACTCAAGTAGTGAAAGATGTGCTTAATCACCTGCCAATGCTTGATACCTAGGCAATGCATACATTTGCTCATCTGTGAGAGAGCAAACTGAATATCTAATGCATAAGTAAATCAAGCATCCAGCAGCCTACTGATAGAGAAGAGCATCAAATGCATCTCCAGCATCATGAAGACTCAATCGTAAACCTGTCTCCATAGGACTAGCAATAGGCTTACAGTCTTCAAGGCCAAAATGCTGCAATAATGTGTCAATATATTTCATTTGACACAAGGCCATTCCACCATCAACTTGCATAAACCGAATGCCCAAATAGTGATGCAAATGCCCTAAATCAAAAATCTCAAATGAGGCATGAAAATCAGCCTTAAAATCAACAATATGCATGTCATGAGGACCAATGAGCAGCATGTCATCAACATATACCACAATGATCAGAAGCACATCGTTAGTACACTTAACATATAAGGTGCTTTCAGTTGGACTATTCTCAAAACCATGTGCAATCAAATAGGCATTTATCTTTTCATACCAAGCACGTGGTGCTTGCTTTAAACCATATAATGCCTTCTTTAACTTGCACACCTTGTTTTCATGCCTTTTCTACACAAAGCCATGGGGCTAAAAAACATACACTTCTTCATGCAAGACACCATTCAAAAATTTTGTTTGAATGTCCAACTGATGTACATTTCAACCATGATGAGCTGCAAGTGCATAGATGCTATGAACAATAGTCATTCGGCAAGTAGGAGCAAATGTTTCATCAAAATCAATGCCTCTTTCCTGCACATAACCTTTGCAACAATCCTAGCCTTATACACGTCAACTATTCCATCAAGTTTATGCTTCAGCTTGTATACCCACTTAGTGCCAATGGCCTTCTTGCCAAGAGGCAAGTCACATAAAGAACATGTACCATTTTTCATGATAGCATCATATTCAGATTGCATTGCAGCCATCCAATGTTCTAAATTTTGTGCTTCATCAAATGAAACAGGTTCAGTCTCATGATAGAGACTAGTGGCAGCCATAACATAACAATCTAATGCAAAAGAAGCACTATGAGAGCCTGAACAAGTACGATGTGATAGAGGTGCATCTAATTTACTATCACACAAAGTCTGCACCAGCCATTTTGGCATAGTCTTTGCCTACTCAATATCAGCTCTCTCATCAACAAGTGCATCATGTAAATTTGCATCAGAAATGGAATGATCTGCATCATCACATGAAACCTGCAAAGGCTAAGAAGTTGCCTCATCAGGACCAACACTTCACTGTCCACCTATAAAAAGAGGCAACAAAGTATCATACATGTCTTTGGAGCTTATAGATGTTTCCTTAGTACATGAAAGTAAGGGTTGAATAACATCTTCCACAAAAACAACATCACAGCTAACCAGAATGCATTTAGTGTATGAACGATATAGACAGTAGCCTTTTCTTTCAGAACTATACCCAACAAAAATACATTTTACTGCTATATCATCCAATTGTTTGTGATGTTGTTCAGGCACTAATGCATATGCCAAACAACCAAAAACATGTAGATGAGCAACACATGGCTTGCAACCATGCCAGGCCTCATATGGAGTGATAGACTGTAGCGCTTTAGTGGGACACCTGTTCAGTACATATGCTACCCACATAATAGCCTCAAGTCAAAACCTATGTGGTAAAGACTGACTCTTGACCTGCATAAACCTCGCCATCTCCATGAGTGACCTGTTCTTTCGTTCAACAAATCCATTGTGTTGAGGTGTATATGGCACTGTACACTGATGTTTTATCCCACGTTCAGCCAGAAATGCATTAAAGTCAGAAGACATATATTCCCCCCCTTGATCAAAATGGAGGGTGCCCATTTTACATGCTAACAAATTTTTAGCCAAAACCAAAAACTGTTTGAAGCACATAAACACTTTGGACTTTGTCTTCAATGGATATACCCATGCATGCCTAGAAAAATCATCAAGGAAAGTCATGAAGTAAAGATAGTTCCCAAAAGAAGGTGTCTGCATAGGACCACAAACTCACTATATACAAGCTGTAATTTTTTAGTAGCCCGAACTCAACCATCTTCTGGAAAGGAAGAACGCTGCATTTTGCCCAAAATAAAGCCTTCACATACATGTTTACTAGGTGCCTCAAGTTTGGTCAAAGAGGACACCATTTCAGATTTCTACAGGTGTAGCAAGCTAGCAAAATTCAGATGACCAAAGCATGTATGCCAAAGCTTTGCATCTGACATAGCTTGAGAATCATGTACTGCACATGCCAAATCATTTACAGATCTTTCATAGTCTATGAGCTTATACAGCCCATGACATAAAATGCAAGAAGCAATAATGACATCGCCATTTGACAGATCATGAATTGTACATCTGTCATCAAAAAATTTCACAACCAAGCCAATCTTGGCTAATGCAAAAACTGATAACATATGTTTCTTGATCCCTGGCACAAATAAAGCATCTGACAAAGTGAAAGAAGTACCATCAAGAGTATTCAAAATGATCTTACCAACTCCCATAGGAGGATAAGAGGAGTTGTTGGTGCATGTAACAGTATTCCCTAAAGGGGCAGGCTCAAGTGAAGACAAGAAACTGCACTGCGAGGAAATATGTTTGGTCTCCCCACTATCAAAATACCAAACATCTGAGTCTACTGTAGACATGCACTGCTCATGAGAAGATGGGTCAAAACTGCAAACAGTAGTAAATGCCCATTTTTTCCTGCACAAGATTAGCAGACTTTGTTTTCGGTGTAGAGGCCTCTGCAACAACCATTCTAGCCTCTTTCTTCTTTGCCTCTTTCGCAGCCAGTTTTGGACAGCTCTTAATGACATGGTCATCTGCTTTACAGTATTTGCAAAACAATTTCTGCTTTTCTAATTTCTTATAATCTTTGTCTTCCTTCTTCAAGTGTGCAACATTTGTAAATTTCTACTTACTAGTAGAAGAGCTCCATTTACCTTTGCCCTTCTGACTAGCCAGGAAAGCTTGATCTGCAACATGCATAGTAGACATGTTTTGCCTAGACTGATCTTCCTTCAACAAAACAGAGACTAACTCCTCAAATGACAAGGCATTTGGATTGCCTTTCATCATCAAACGAAGAGTAGAAGCAAAAATCTGATATGAGTCAAGAAGACCATTCAGAAAGGTCTGCACAAGTGAGCTATATGGGATAACTTCCTCAGTAGAAATCAGTTGTTCTTTTAAATCCTTGATCTTTGTGAGAAAACTCTCCATAGAATCACCTTTATTCATGTGCTCACTCTCCAATTGTTTTTGGAGGTAAGCAACACGAGCCTCATTCCTAGCCTCATACAATGTGGTAAGTGTATCCCAAGCATCCTTAGCTATTTTGCAAGAGCGAATGTGAGGAATAATGGCACGTTTGACAGACAAAGCTATCGATGTATGTGCCTGAGAATCTCTGCCATCCCAACGAGTTTGCTCTACAGTAGGTGCAACAAAAACAACAGCACAAACAAGAATATGTAGAATATCATCATCTTCGACACCATCTCCATCAACTCTAGCACCTGTATCTGTATTCGCAGGTGTAACAGGACATCTTTCAACACCTTGCACAATATTCCATAGTCCTTTTGCGACCAACACATGATGCATCATATAATCCCATAATGGGTAGTTGGTACCATCCAACTTATCCTCATCAGCCAACATACAGAATACATCACTGCTTTCATCCATGGTCGGTGACTAAAATACCTTGATGTAGAAAATTTATTGTATCTCAAAAAGTTGAACAACATTGCCCAGATGAATTCTACTAAACTTGTAGCAGACTTTGAGACACTTATACTGGTGAACCGAAACTGGTATATACCTTTGGCACAAAAAGACAAAATAGCCTACATAAGCACTACAATAGTGCATTCGAAGGCCAAAACAATCTCAGATCGTGATTTCGGCACCACACAGCGAAACCGTTTTGATCTCTGAAACACCTTGAGTATGATTACCAAATTTCTTGTGATTCTGAGCTTTCAACCGGAGAGGTGTAGACAACGCCCTAGATGAAGCAGCAACCTGCTCTGATACCAATTGTTGGAGTTAGACCTCTATGGAAGCACACGAACAGCACAAGGAAGAAGAAGAAGCTTGGAGCACAACACACAATACTGAATGTATTACCACTAGAATGTACAAAGATAAGCAGCATGTTAGGGCAATAGGCGTATATACACCCCGGGGGAAAAAAACCTCCTAAAGAGGGAAAAAAGTGCCCCGACAGTCCTAGAGTGTTCGCACACATCACTACCTAAATATATCAACAAATAAGAGGCATTTTCTGCACACACCACATGTGCTGCTTTGGGTGCATCTTTCAAAGATGAAAAAAAACCTTTTGCATGAAGTTATGTGCTTTGAAGCACCACTATCAAAGAAACAATCTGAATCACTCTCATTCACAACCATACATTTAGAATGCAAAGATGCATCATAATGACATGTAACAACACATTTCCAAAAATCTTGAGCCATGTTAGCTTCATCATTCCTTGCATTTCCTGAATTTTCAGCAATAGACATTCTCGATTCCTTCTTCTTTTCATTTCACTTAGCAAGCGTTCTACACTTATCAATAGTATGACCAACATTCTGACCATATTTGCATCTCTTCTTCTTTTGCAAATCAGCATCATTAGAGGAATGAGTGGAAGAGGAAGGTTGATGATGTGGTTTTGATAAACCTAAAGCTGAACCATACTTGCTTTTTCCCTTTTGCGAGATAGTAAGTGCTTGCATTCCCTCAATCAAACCACTCCTATTCACTCTAGATTTCTCTTCTTGCAAATGAAGAGACACAACCTCACCAAATGCATACATATTGGGATCCCCTTTTGCAACCAAACAGAGTGTAGTAGCAAAGCTTTGAAAAGATTCTCGCAATCCTTTCAACAATGTAGAGATGAGTGATGCATCCGGAATAATCTCATCTATGTTTTCCAATTTCTCTTTCAAATCTTTGGTGTGTGTCACATACACATCCATAGACTCATTTTCAGCCATACATACATCCTCAAGTTGCTTCCTCAAGTATGCAACACATGCTTCATTATGCATGACGTACAAAGAAGCAAGAGTGTCCCATGCATGTCTTGATGTAGAACATGACCGGATGTGTGGAACTAATATGTCGCTTCACAGAAAGCGCAATCAATGCATGAGCTTGTGCATCTTTTCCTTCCCATCTAAGATGCTCCTATGTAGATGGAGAAGGAGAAACCACTGTACTTGAATAAGACGCTCCATCTGTCACAGTAGACTATGAAGTAGAAGAACCTACGGGTCATCGATTTACATCTTCCACTATGTTCCAAAGTTGTTTTGCAACAAGAACATGCTTCATCATGTAAGACCACATTCGATAGTTGGTCACATGAAACTTATCTTTATCTTGAATCATACCAAACAAGTCATTGCTACCCGCCATTCACTAAAGAACAAGAAAGAATGTGACAAAATCTTCACTTCGACGAAAGCTGAAATGCTCAGGAGGAAGAAACCTGGAGGCAGTAAGTCGAGGAAAATCAACGAAAGCAAGAAGAGGAATGGAAAGTGACAGAGGAAGAGGCTACAAGAAAGAGAAAAGTGGAAGAAGAAACAAGGAAAAGGATAGAAGAAGAAGAGGGAGTCAAGAAATGGATAGAAGAAGAAAACAAAAGGAAGGCAGAAGCAAAAGCGGAGAAGCTCCGAAAATAGAAGGAGCAAGCCGAGCATAATGCAGAGAATGCCCGAAAGGTTCTACCACTACCCACCTTTACCTCCTGTGATTTACATAATAAATGGAAGCAATCTGATGGAAGAGTGAAGTTGCCATTAGTAAGATGTAGTGATTGTATTTATTCGTGGATGTTCCTGAATGAGTCAACTACACCAGAGTACTTAAGCAATTTGGCAAGGGGAATTCATTGGAGTGCAATCCAAATGGAGGATTTGCAAAAGAAATGTACTATTTTAATTCAACAAAAAGAAGAATGGGTAGCGGAGAAAGAAGATATGAATGCAAAAATTAATCGACTAAGGGTGGAGATTGATGAACTGAGGACAAAGACTGCAGGGCAAGAAAGCACAGTTCACGAGGAGGTGATGAAAGAAATAAATGATGCATAAATGGAGAACAGTATGTTGAAAGCGATATATGAAGAGAAATGGAAGAAGGTGGAGTAGTTGCAAGCAAAGGCCGAGCAGAGACACAAAGCCCTGCAAAAAATAAAAAAAGCTGATAAAGATTTGGTTGTTAAAATTTAGAAGGAAGAAAAAGAAGTGTAGAGATTAAAGAAGAAAGTTAATACTCAGGTTGAGGAGATAACAAAATAGCAAGCCATCGTAGCAGATGCAAATGAGAAGCTGGCAATGCGGAATTCAGAGTATACTAATTTGGAAGCTAAACTCCACAATGTGCAGGAAGGGTATGATACAATCAAAGCTCAGTTAAAAGGAATCACAGATTTAGAAAATTAGGTAGAAGTATGGAGACAATGGTGTAAAGATGCCAACCTAGTTCCAGAAGGTAAGGAAGCAGAGGTAGATGTATTAAAGAGAAGTGCAGCAAATTTGGAACTGAAGCACAAGACAAAGTTAGAAGAGGCAAAGAAGTTAATCGAAGGATATATCAAGAAATTATTTGATGTTACGATAACTTTCGATCACATGTTAGACAAGCTCCAAAACAGGTTTCCAGAAGTAGAAGCAATGGAAGTAAGCTACAGAAGTGTGAGCCAACAATTGCTCGATCCAAAAGAATTTTTTGAAGAAGAGATACGTGTAGCCAAAGAAAACATAGAAGAAATATTTAAAGAGCTTCAGTGGGATATGGAGTGTATAATGAATCCCGAGCTTCAAAACAACAATGATGATTTTTAATCAAAATTTTGTAATTTGTGGGTTCAAATCCACTGTGCATGCTAGTGTTAGCCGCCAGAATGGACTGAACATAATTTTGTAAATTACATCTTGTAATGGGAAAAGGGGTTATTATCCTTGAGAGATCTGAAGAGTTTTCAAAACTCCGGTGATTGTCTTAATCTCAAAGTTTGGAACGGTGTGTTGTAGCTAAAGAGTAGATGAGAAAGAGAACAGTGCAGTGTTTGAAGTAGTTTGTCTATGTGGAATAGTGTAATCCAGAAAATTTGGAAGAATGGAACTCTATCTTATGGAACTCTATCTTATGGAACTATAAGAATGCAGAAGCATCTCTAATGTGGTACAAAGATTAAGGATTGTAAAGCAGAGTCTGTACATAATGTTAACTGTCTAGTGTTCCGAAGTGTGTGATATTGAGGTCAGTAATCATTCTCAAGTAATATGATTCTCTTAGTATAATTTTGATAACTTGGAATCTATAAACTGTGTGGTATTAATATAAGGAAGAGAGACACATGTTGTGATTGTTGTAATCGCAGTCATAATCCATGTTCCCCATATCTTAACCTTTGAAGGTGTGTTGAATTTTTAACACTAACCAACAGCCCCAAAAAACATCAGTCGTTTAGATGAGCATCATAGTTATCTTTGTCCTTCCTACAAAGGTCATATAACTTTCTCATCATATACACTTTATTTTATGTCATTTCTTTTTCATATGAATTGCATAAATTCTTCCAAATCTCCTCTACACACAGTCCAATACTATAAAGTAAACATTATCTTTCAGGTGCAATCGAATGGTAGACCACGCATTTCATCCAACTCATCCTGTGACATTTTTCCATTTTGCCATGGCTCCGCGAACTGCCGATGCCCACACACATAGAGATTTACTGTTCCTGTTCCACCCGACCGCCGAGCTCCAATAAACATATATCCTGAATACCCTCTCAAAAGAGAGTTAATACTCTTTTTTCTACCAAAATATCTAATGATATTCATAATATGCTAAGTGGCATGAACTACCTTGAAGAGTTTCATATATCCCAATGAATATCATATGACATTTCCTTCCCCTTGGAAGCATTTTTATCCTCGAAAATGTAAATGAAATGTCCGTAATGGTAGAAGAAAGTGCTCGGACTCCCCTGAACCCCATGTACTCTATGTACATGGTCATCTCTGTGTGTTGTTTCCCTATATCCTTCCCCTTAAGAAGTCTCATATGAGATCATCTCAAAGGTGGGAAACCGTCTGAGTGGTGTCTACTATCTCCTATGTACACTCTACTTCCAAACTATCACTCCCATAACATACAACATCATCCAAATGACCTAAGTCCATATGATGTATGCTCTATGGAGCAATAGTATGAGAAGCAAGTGTAAAGTGCCAAACTTACAAGTTTGACCGTACCATAGTGGAGATAATAAACCATAGAATCCTCTGAAGTATAGAACAGAGTCCCATAAAAGTGACTTCAAACCCATCTAGGAGTACATGATAGATTGCCATCATACCACTCTAGGTCTTGCTAACCTTGAGTGTAATCGCAAGTAGTAGTTTTGTCTAAACTACCTTGTGAACTATGCAAATCCATCATGTAGCTCATACATAAGAATTTCTTGGTAGTAAAATGAAATCTCTACATTCAACCAACCAAGAAATCTGTGGTTTGTCATCCTTTACCATTGGACTAAGTTCTATTGGAAGAGCATTTATTGGCACTAGTGCAAACTGTAATATTTCTCTTCCCTGTAGTTTGCCATATGAATGCAGAAAGCATTCCCTTTGAGATTCAGATAATCCCTATATACCCATCCTTCTAACTGATGTTTACTCATCATACTCATGATGTAACACCAACTAGGAGTTTGGTATCCCAATAGGTTAGATACATCCCTATCTCCTGGAAACCCTAAAGAGAGAAGTCATAACTCTATTCCCAATCTAACTAATGTCAATAACTAGATCATCTCATCTAGTCAAGGACCATCACTAGAAATAAACATAACCACTTCTCTCTGGGGTCTACAGGTGAGACTCAATCTAACCATCATGATTAACTGGTCTCCCTCTTGTCTTTGATAGAAGAGTGCCACTTCTATCTAGACAACCTAAAAGTGAGAAAGTGAAACTCTCTCTCTCTCTCTCTCTCTCTCTCTCTCTCTCTCTCTCTCTCTCTCTCTCTCTCTCTCTCTCTCTCTCTCTCTCTCTCTCTCTCTCTCTATTCAATCTCTTCTAAGGAAAAGAGCTCTAGTAGTGGAACCTATTCCACTTCCCCTTTCCCTTTGAAAGAGATTCTGTTGAATCCAATTACTCTACTCATCCATAATTGAGAACATACATATAAGTTCTCCATGTTCTTTCCTTCCAAAATAGTGGAGAAAGAAACTCCCATGTGAAGGAAAATTATACTGAAAAATAGAGTAAATGAATTCCTTTTGAAATATAAACTAAGAGATGTTTTCTAGACACCTCTTCTACGTAAAGGAAAACATACTCTATTCTTCTCCTATGAAGAAATCATGTTTTCCTTTCCTTCTTTTTCTCTCAAAGAGCAGGGGCTAAAGTGAGACCACTGAACTGAAGTGAGATCTCTCATAGATCTCTGAGCTGATTCCCACTTTCTCCTTTCCTTGAAAGAGAAACTGATGAATTTATTTAGTCCTCTCTTCCATAACTAATGCATAATCCCTCATTACACTTATTCCTATGAAGATGGAGAACAAATCTCCCATAACTAATGAAAGTGTATGTAGTGAAGAGTGGAGAAAATAAATTCCTAATAAGGGTCAAAACCCTCTACTAAAATGGTCAGCAATGATGTGACATGATACAGTAAACACATGTGTATCCATAGTAAAAAAACTATCTCTGCCAACCATACTATGTGCATGGATCTATACGATCCAATGAGACTGATGGAATTATCCTTCCTGAAAACCACAACATGAGTATGTGATATCCATGGTGATAAAATCACCTACCACATTCTCTACTGGAAGAATAAATCTTCCCTAACTATGAAGGATAACTCCCAATCCTAAGGAGATGTCTACTAAGAGTTCTCCTCTGATTTAGTGAGACATGACACCATGAATGATGAGTCCTTTTCTCCCTGGCCATAGAAGAAGAGAGCTCAAAGGGAAGTGGTTTCCACCATCCCATACCAGTGAAAACTTCTTCCAATTCATGGTGTCATACCTACAATAAACCGGATATATATTCCATGTAATGGAATATGAAGGTGGACTCTAAGGAATCCCATATCATAAACTCATATCAGTGGACTCAAATGAGTCCCATATCCTTGAACTAGTTAGTTTGGTTCTGGTCAATATGTGACAATGGATATCCCTTTCTGTTCCAAACCAACTTGTTCCTAGGTACCTAGACTAAGTCTAGGTACCTCTCTGTAGATCCCAAAATACATATATGTATTGGGTACCCCAACTATTTCTGAGTAAGGGATCTATGCTCTGAGTCATAGAGCTAGTGCCATACCTGTGGCCTTCCTAACCATCACTCGAATCACATAAGCACCCGTCGATGCTATCTCATGAAACCCATCTCTGTGATCCCATCTAATTGGTTTCATTAGTAGTGCAGCAAAAATGCTTCACTACTTAATCAAGTGATGTGCATGAGTGAAACTAGTCACTTATTGGGTATTCCTAATAATACCCCATAGTCTCCTAAGCATACTATGAGACTTTGGTGAAGATAACTAAATCTTCACTAACTTGGAGATTATCATAAATGTATCTCCCATACTTATATGCAACTTCCTATATGTGGAGAATGAGTTCTCCTATGCGCAACGGAAATGTGTAGTGAACTACCCTTGTATGTCCAGCACTTGGACAAATAGCTGCACCTTAGATAGCTTGCTGCTCTCAATACAAAACTCAAATGGAGTTGACCCTTTAGTCAATCAAATTAGAGAAAGAGAGCTTTCTAATAAGCTATAAATAACTTAATTTGGACAAGTGTTGATTAGGAAACACAACTGACAAAGATGAACTACCTATCCACACAGGTATGCTAAAGAACTGAGCTTCACTCTCGGACAGATAGCTCTCTGAATATATATCCTTTGAGAAAGATATTTGGTAAAGAGAAAGTAGACACAAATATCTTTTCAAACAGCTAAAAATCAAGTAATTTGGATGAGTTTTGTTCAGGAAACTCAACTCACCAAGATAGATCACCTGCACACATAAGTACACTATAAAACTGGACTTTACTCTCTAATAGATATCTCACAGAGTATGAATGATCTGAATGAGATATTTGAGACAGTAAAAGTATATGGCGAGGGCTTTCCAACAAGACAAAAATCACGCAATTTGGATATGTTTTGGTTGGGAAATTGAACCGACCAAAATAGACTACCTATCTACACAGGTATACTGAAAAACTATACTTCACTCTTTCACTGATATCTCACAAATTACATAAGCTTTCAAAGAGATATTTGATATGCAGAAAGTACACAAGATAAGCTTTCTAATGAATGTTTAAACGCATAAAATGGTCATATATGCACTGAGATATGAGCTCTACAGCAGAGCTGTGTACAAACTGACGTGCGGCTGGAAGGAGTCTAAGGGAAAACCAAAATGACAAAATGGCTAGATCCAACTACTGAGAGCTCTTGCCTCTTTCTCTCCTTTTTTTGAATGTGCTCCCACTTCACTTTTATAACCAATCAGCATGTGAAGAAGTTTGTGCCTCCTTCTTAACTCACCACTTTCTCCACTACATGCTACTAACTACAAGGCAAGATATTGTATCTCTTACTCATCATGAAGTTTTGACTAGACTTTTTCTTTTCGTATTTTTTCCTTTTTTCCTCTACTTTTCCTTTATCTTTATATTTGGTAAATTTATCCAAGCATGGCCAATATGAAAATGAGCTTGTACATTTATCTTCAACACTCCCCCTCAACCTCATTTGGGAGTTATCTTCATCCATGTCCTTCAAATTTATCGCATCCTTGAAACCTTTGAGTTTAGAAGCATCCAAGAACTTTGTAAATATGTCTGCAACCTGCTCTTTGGTTTTGATGAACTTTATCTCCACATCTTTGCTTAGCACCTTCTCCCTTACATAATGGTAGTGGACTATGTGCTTGCTCCTTGCATGAAACATAGGATTGCTTGCCAAGTAAATACTTGACATGTTATCACCGTATATAGGGATGGTTCCAACTTGCACTCCAAGATCAGCCAAAAGCTTTTTTAATCCACATTGCTTCACATGTGTCAAACGCTAATCCTCTATATTCAGCCTCCATAGATGAAAGTGCAAGTGTAGGTTGTTTCTTTGAGCTCCATGTGATAGGTTTGCTTCCTATCATGAACACATAACCTGAGGTTGATCTTCTATCTTCCTTTGAACCTGCCCAATCAGCATCACTAAAGCCTTTGACTTGCAATTCTTCATCAAACTTGTAAAACAAAGCATGATTAACTATATGCTTTATGTATCTCAGCACTCTCTTGGCTGAATTTAAGTGTTCACTTGTTGGGGCTTGCATAAACTGAGAAAGTACACCAACAACATAAGACAAATCAGGTCTTGTAATGTTTGCATAGATCAATGATCCTACAATGCTTCTGTATGTCGTTACATCTTCCAATGGTTCTCCATCATTTGAACAAATCTTTGTATTTGTGTCCATGGGTTGAGTGAGTGGTTTGCATTCACTCATTCCAAATCTGAAAAGAACATCCAACAAGTACTTCCTTTGCATCAAGTAGATGCCACTCTTTCCATAAACAACTTCAATTCTTAAAAAATATTTCAGCTCTCCAAGATCTGAAATTTTAAACTCCTTACCAAGCTTCCTTTTGATATCTTTAATCCTTGTAACATCATTTCCTGTTATGATGAGGTCATTGACGTATATGCAAATATATACCTCTTTATTTTCTTCCTTCTTCATGTACAACGAAGGATCTGCACTACTTGGGTTGTATCCACACTTAGTTAGATACTCTACCAATCTCTGATTCCATGCTCTTGGTGCTTGCTTCAAGCCATAAAGTGCCTTCTTCAACCTGCAAACAAAATCTGGATGGTTTTCATCTTCAAATCCAACCGGTTGACTCATGTATACCTCTTCTTGTAGTTCTCCATTGAGAAAGGCATTTTTTATGTCGAGTTGATATAATGGCCATCTCCTTGAAGCACCAATTGCTATTAAGGTTCTGATAGTTCCCATCTTTGCAACGGGGCTGAAAACTTCATCATAATATATGCCTTGTGTTTGTTTAAATCCTTTGGCAACTAGTCTAGCTTTATATCTAGCTAGTGAACCATCAGCATTCCTCTTTACTTTAAACACCCATTTGTTTGGAACAATCTTCATACCTTCTTTCTTTGGCACTAGCTCCCATGTGTGATTATCTTTGAGAGCTTTGATCTCCTCTTTCATAGCTTGCTTTCATTCCTTTTGTGTGCAAGTTTCTTCATATGTCTCAGGCTCTTTGTCTTTGATAACCTGCATCATGTAATAAAATGTGTCGCCATAAAACTATCATAACTCAACCTTTGAGTTGGATACCTTGTCCTTGAAGATCTTCTTTCATTGCCTTTAGAAAGTTGCTTCTTTAACCTATTCAACTTTACCATCGCAGTGATTACCTCTTCATATTCTTCTTCACTCGCATCTACCTCATTGTTTGGAGTATCACTTGCTTCTTCGGCTCTACTATGAGATGAATTTGGAGACAAAGAATGGCTCCCCCTCCATGTTAAACATTCTTCATTTTATGTAGATGCCTCTGGACCTGAAGCCTTTGTGCCTGATTGTTGAATTTCTCTTTGATTTGTTCCTGCATAATCATCACAATCTTCTTCAAGAATATTTTCCTTTCCTTTATCTTCATACCATGGTCTTAGTTCATCAAAGACCACATCTCGCGAGACTCTTAATTCCTTTGCTCTAGGGTTGTAACACTTGTATCCTTTTTGCTCCGTCGAGTAGCCGATGAAAATGCATTTTTCTAATCTTGGTTCCATCTTTGTTCTAACTTCTTGTGGAATGTGAACAAAGCAAACACATCCAAACACTTTGAGGTGTGTAAGATCAGGTTTCTTACCGGAATATACCTCTTCTGGAGTCAAGTGATGTATTCCCGATGTTGTGCACCTATTCATCAAGTAAATGGCGGTTGTGGTAGCTTCAGCCCAGTAGTACAATGGTACCTTCATCTCGTTGAGCATCCATCTTGCAATTTCAGCAATTTGCCTATTTTTCCTCTCAGCTACTCCATTTTGTTGTGGTGTATACCTACAAGTGAATTGCCTTTTGATCCCATTCTCTTGTAGAAAATCTGAAAATTCTTTGGAGAAGTATTCTCCTCCACCATCGGACCTTAAGGTTTTGATAGACCTTCCTGTTTCCTTTTCAACTTCAGCTTTGAATCTTTTGAATATAGAAAACACCTCTGATTTTTGCTTCATACAAAACAGCCATACCTTTCTTGAGTGATCATCAATGAAGGTGTGTTAGCTCAGGAAATGGTTGGTTTTGATGCACTAATGTGGTTCTATTTGGCAGGAAAATACGTTTGATTTCAGTTTGCAGGAGCTTCCGGCATGCAATGTCACATTACAATCGGGTGCTTTGAAGCAGAACATGGGGCGTGGGAACCCCTTGGTGACACAAGAGGAGCTTTTGGCGATAACCAATTCCGATTCGCGTTATTGTGCCATGCTGCATGTGAAGCACCTCCATTAGACGAAGAACACAATACTCATGTTGACTATTCTGGAATTTTGAAGGAACAAACATTGCCACATGTGAATGGTATGGCTACTTGTTCTTGTTTGCCCATGTCAATGCATTGTGTACATGGCGTAGTGTGTCAATGTCAAAAGGCAGGATTCATGCAAGGCACCCCTTTCCATCAAATGAACGCCTCTTCTCTCAATGATTACGGACATGGAGAAATGAATAAAGCTTCCAAATGGCAAAATGGTGACAATGCGGCCACTGATTCTGCAACATCTCAAGTTTGCAGTAAGAAGTCACATTCTCAGGCTGAACAAAGTGCTCGAATATTACATTATGATCCTTCTAAACGAGTGACTCCTAGAATAACTGGTGCAGTTGGGACCATTACATCAATAATGTCATGTATGAGTCTGTGGATGAACTGGAATCTTTAATAAATCGACATATTGAAGATGATCCTTTGTCATTAGTCATTCTGAGCAAGTTGAAAAAATTCGCTGATGGCTGCTTATTTTGCCCTCCATCATTTTGTGTGGACAGGACGAACGGGCATTTATAAGGACAAGAAAATTATCGACTCGGTAGCATGTATTTCAATGTATCTCTCTTTGGGGGGGGGTTTTGTCGTCTGGGGTTTTTAAGTGAGCAATGTGTCTCCATCCATGGGGGATACCTTATCTTTTCTACGGGGTGTGTGTACGAGGGAGTCTCTCTCTCGCTCTCGATGGGCGCTGACTCCAATTCTTCATATATGGGGAGCCTACACAGGTAACGAGGAGGTCTGGGGGGGGGACATTGGATATCTATTTTTTTTCCCTCGTTCTCCGAGACTGGGGGGAGCTTCAAAGACCTAAGCTAAGTAGCGGAGCCGTTTCTATCAGTCAAGAGGAGTGAAGGAAAAGACCGTGCTGGAAAAGGAGTCGGAGGACAGAGAAAAGAGCAGTAAGGCACAAAGGTGGGAAGACTCAGAGGCAACATGGATGTTCAGTCGAAGGAAAAGATCTTCGAACTGTGAGAGCCTTCACGTGTATGAGAGATGGCGGCAACTAGCATCCTCACCTCAAAGAACATGCATGAGAAATCAATTCCTCAAGAAGTTGCTTCGCAAGGAATGTCCATACCTTGTTCTCTTGCAGCAGGCACTCGGTCTACTCATTCATGGGAAAGATAAGATGTCAGGTTGGACACTGATCGAAGCCCATTGCAGGGAGGACCCATTGGAAATGGTTTTGAATCGAAAAGGAGATATCGACTCAAGGCTTCAAAGACATGGGCAACAGGGTTCAGTGATGGTCTCTTGGCAAGGAGGACAAAACATCACATGTTGGTGATGCTACTGACAAGTATCCCTCCCTGATAGAAGAAGGAAGTTTTGGGAGAAGGCGATCCTCGGGAAGGCAGGAAGCGCTATTGACAGTATTTCTTGCTGCAATGGAATAATCCAACGATGTTTAGTTGAGGTGTTCTGATGATTCTCATGGAAGAATATATCACCCAGATGAGAACTGATTAATGCGAAGAAGGAACGGAAGCTACTTTGACTAAGATGGAAACAGCAAGTCATACTTCAAACATTTTTGATAATTCGCCTATGATGAAGCTTTATGGGACGCTTGAATGCTGGAGAAAGTTGAAGAATTATTCAAGAAGATTGAATGCATCGATGGGGATAAAGAAACTCAGAGCTGGATGATTTAAAAAAATGGGGGTTGACCAGAGGCTGATGATATATCAAGCACTTGAATTTTGCACTTCTTGAAGATTTTGTTGTATCTAATTGCAACGAGGTTACCTCAGAAGTTTCATCATCAACAAGATTCTGAAAGTGTTCAAAATCTCGGTTGGACAGTTCAGGTGCATTCTGAAATAATGGTAAGTTAGGTTGGTAAGGTTAATTATGGTTATGCATTTGCTTCAAATCGAGTTTGTTTTATCATCCTTCGTATTGTCTCTTCGATAGTAGTTGTTTTGTTTGTTAAGTATATGAAATGGACCTTTTTTGAAGTTGTTGTTCCCAAGGAAGATGCAGGTCGGTACAGATTGAATGGATAGTATAAGTTTCACGAAATGGAAATCTTTTTACAGAAAATCAAAGGGTAGAACTATTTAAGCTTGAAGTGGCCCAACTTAACCTGCAAAGTTACAAGGCAGTCAAATCACTTCTATGCACGCTGAAGATCATGGCAGGCGCAATCATCCATTAAGATATATGTCTTATGTTTCATTTGACATTAAAAAGGGTTAATCTATGTCAGTGTTCTTAGTGATTAAGTTTTCATTCAAGGGCATGAGTTGCGTTTCTCCAGAATCGTATGTATATCTAAGCATCATTGTTTCTGGGTGGTCAAGTTTAGGTGGGTGAAAAGCGTGTCAAAATGGGGAAACAACGAAATCCAGTCATTTTGTTACCACAGATTGGAGATTGAATCTTTACATGCATGTGCCTTAGAGTGTGTATTCACTTCTTCTCAGCAACCACAATCAAGTGCAAATCAGGGACGCAAAGCGAGAGAAAGGGCGCGGGGAGTAACATTGAGAGCTAGACATCTATGTGCGTAGGTCATTTCCCGTCTCCTTTACGAGTACATTTGGCTAAATTTGTTGGGCTTAGGCTTACCAAAGTTGACTTAACATCAGAAGTTTGAGCAAAAGATCATTGTGCGTAGGTATTTTCCCTTGGACTAAGAGGCTATTCATTTTGGTGCGTTTGCCGGGAATTTATGAGCTAGTGCATAGACAAAGGAAGGACTCCTCGAGAGATAATTATGGGCTCTAGGTAATCCAAGTGGATCGATTCCGAGGGGTTTGAACAAAATAAAGTCTCGTATAATCACTTTTTCCTTGGGCGTAAGACCATAACATTTTGGTGCGTTTGCCGGGAATTTATGAGCTAGTGCATAGACAAAGGAAGGACTCCTCGAGAGATAATTATGGGCTCTAGGTAATCCAAGTGGATCGATTCCGAGGGGTTTGAACAAAATAAAGTCTCGTATAATCACTTTTTCCTTGGGCGTAAGACCATAACATTTTGGTGCGTTTGCCGGGAATTGGCTTAGCACATCTCATCGAGAGTGCTACGAGTTCGCTTGGTGCCCCAATCGTGTGGCACAGCCAAGTCGATCTCAAATCTGCTTCAACCTTCATGAAAGAAATGGCTCAACAAAAGCCAGCATGTGGTTTGGAGAATGCCAACATGAGGCAACCGAATTTTGGACAAAATAGGAGATGGATAGATTCTCGTCCGACCATGAGACATCATGTGAACCGAGGGTGGCGATTTGGCCCGATATCAAATTATGTGAGATGCTGGTGTTGCGAGCAGATTGGGCATATAGCCAAATATTGCCCTCGTGTATGCTCCCTGTTGGATTTTGTCCCCACATGTGCGGACTGCGGGAAAAAGAGACTATGCGAGCACATGTGTGGCTCAAAAGAGGTGACTGGCGTGAAGGTCGCAACGAATCAGTCTGATAGGTGTTTATCCTCCTTGTATGTGGAAGTTGACAAGGGTGGAGTTACTTCGTCGACGAAGACTGCGAGAGCAAGTGGAAGCAAGGACACTCGATCTCATGATCGAGACTTGATAGAACTTGTGAAGAGCTTGGAATGTCAAGTCAATTGGTTGCATGTGGAGCGAGATAACGAGAGGATCAAAATAGCGAAGTTAGAGGAAAATCAAGAGAAAATGGCCGAGGTCCTAGAAACTTGGGAAAAGCAAGTACAAGTGTTCAAAAGTGAAAACAAGGAGTGGAAAAGAGTAAACAAAAGCTGGAGGAAAGATCGTGTGATGCCTGAGAGTGAAAACGTGGTCTGGGACTTGAGATCCGGCTTGATGGTAGCCGACTGCTTTGGAGTTGCGATCGAAGAAGAGCTCTCAAGAGACGAGGATGACCTAATGAGGAGAGTCGAAGGAATGGAGCATGAAATCGAGAAGGTACAAAGCATAATCCGCCGATACAGTGTTCAAGCGGGTAAGGCATGTGACGAGTTCCACCTGGAGTTAGAAAGAATGAAAAGTGCCCAAGCGGAGAGTGATGAGAAAGTGAGACGGGTAGAGAAAGAGAATGCAAGGCTGAGTAGCAAGCTCGGTAGGTGGATGAATCAGAAAGACGATGAGACCCGAGAACGAGTAGAGGATCCGAAAGTAGGTAGAATAGAGGAAGAGCTAAAAGTGATGTTGGACCAGTTAGAGGCGATAGGCGTGGAGTTAGAAAAGGCGAAGGAGTTGTCGAAAAAAGTGGATGATCTGGAAGTAGAAAATATGAGTAGAATCTGGGAGGAGAGGTCGATTCGAGAAGAGGTTGAAAAGTTTTCTGGCCAAGTCGGGAGGAGCGAGGAGGTTCCTTTGGAAATAGAAAGAAAGATGAGCCATTTAGGAGAGGAGAAGAAGAAAATGTGGGTTCGGTTCCATCAAGTGGATGATGAGATTTTTCGACTCCAAGGTAGTGATGAGCGAAAAGAAGAAGGCATAAGGGATTTAGCTTTGAAGCTCGAGGCATTAAGAGGTGTAGTAATGAATGGTGGCCTTCCAGACCGTATCGCTTGGCTAGAGGACAATATCAGCAAGCTGTCGAATCATGTGGAATCTCTGCGAGGCAGAGGATGGAGATGAAAAAGAAAAAGATGATATGATGAATGCCGGTTAGGACGGCTTGAGTTTGATTAGGGTTTGCTTTGCGGATTGCGAGTCAAAGATGTGAGGACGGGTGGACCAAGTCTGTTGTACATTTAGGAACTAAAGTGACACTTTTTGAGGTTTCAGGCCGACAAGGTGGTTAGTATGTGCGGGTTTTGCGAGGACGGGTTGACCATGGCATTAGTGGCTGAATTTTGGCTTGAGTAGCAGCAAAGAGGAGATATGTCTCATTGGGATGTCCATGGGGGAGTTTATGTGTGTGTGTCGTGATTGGGATGGTTGGGAAAAGATCCTTTCTTTTGTCTCCTAATTCTCGAGATTCGGGAATGAAAAGAAAATGAGAAAAATATATGTTTGTGTATGTGTGAGTGTGGCTACGCGCCTATGTGGGCCGATAGGTGGGTGGACCCACTTTGGCCGGGTGGTCAAAGCCACGAACCGACGTCGGTTTCGCATAGGGCTAGCTGTCTGTGTCGCGCGCTGCGTTGGGTTGGTAGATGGGTGGAACAAACTTGATCGGGTGGTCGAGTCCACGAGTCGCATCCAGCTTCGGCGTAGGCCGGCAAGTGTGAGTAAATATGAAAAAAAAAATGATGAAAAAAGAGAGAAAAAATGTGGAAAAAATGAATGAGAAGAATTCCTCGCTCGAGGGGGGACATAAGAGAGGTGAGAGAGCATGACGCTCGGATGGGAATATATGTGTTTGTGTTGTGGGGATTTGGGTTATGTGTGGGCTCCCGATGAAACATGTCAAATTGAAGCTTAAGCTCGGCTAGGGTTTTGGTTGCGATGTGTCTATGGAAAGCTTGGACTTGAGGAATCCAATCGTGCTAGTTGCTTTGTTCGTTTGCAAACCTTTGGGAAGTGTTCAGTTTGGCTCTTAGGTGGTATGACAACTTGAGAAGTCCTGAATCGCGTTGATGATGAGTGGTCCTGTCGAGGTGAGCTCGTGTTAGGCTTGAGTGGTCTTTGCCGTGTGTCCATCAATTTAGGAGAGGTGGTGGCGACCAAGCATAGGATCTGATTGATGAACGAAAGAGCACAGAATAGACCGAAAGGCAAGTGGGAATAGAAAACTTTAGGTGGGAAGGAAACGGGAAATGGGCGAGAGAATTTGGTTTAGAATTGGGAAGAGAAACGAGGGAGTGATCGTATAGACAAAAGAGTGTTGAAAAGGAAATGTGGGGATGCTTTCTGCTTGCATGAGTACATGGTGTGTGCAAAAAGGATGTCGAACATGCATGTGTGATGCGAGATCGTGATGCGTGTGTTGAGTATATATGTGTGATATGGATGATTGATATGGATGTTTCTCATTTTGGTAGTAGATGTGGTGTTTGATGAAAAATGATCTAATATGTTTGATGAGTTTGTAGACAGGTAGACATGGCGGTGAAGAGGCGAGAAGATGGACAAATATGGTAAGTGAAATGATTGGATTTTGGTATTGACCGATGATTGTACGAGGGTGATCGTAGGTGCTACATTGAGGAAGAAGAGTATGGTCATGCAAGGTAAAGATTTGTATTTAATTGAGTGATCAGCACATGTTGGATGATTTGAGCGCAGGAACAATTTGGCTCGTCGAGGACGACTTCGCAAGTAAGAAGAGGGGAGTATGCTAGCTCAGGAAATGGTTGGTTTTGATGCACTAATGTGGTTCTATTTGGCAGGAAAATACGTTTGATTTCAGTTTGCAGGAGCTTCCGGCATGCAATGTCACATTACAATCGGGTGCTTTGAAGCAGAACATGGGGCGTGGGAACCCCTTGGTGACACAAGAGGAGCTTTTGGCGATAACCAATTCCGATTCACGTTATTGTGCCATGCTGCATGTGAAGCACCTCCATTAGACGAAGAACACAATACTCATGTTGACTGTTCTTGAATTTTGAAGGAACATAAGGCAGGATTCATGCAAGGCACCCCTTTCCATCAAATGAACGCCTCTTCTCTCAATGATTACGGACATGGAGAAATGAATAAAGCTTCCAAATGGCAAAATGGTGACAATGCGGCCACTGATTCTGCAACATCTCAAGTTTGCAGTAAGAAGTCACATTCTCAGGCTAAACAAAGTGCTCGAATATTACATTATGATCCTTCTAAACGAGTGACTCCTAGAATAACTGGTGTAGTTGGGACCATTACATCAATAATGTCATGTATGAGTCTGTGGATGAGCTGGAATCTTTAATAAATCGACATATTGAAGATGATCCTTTGTCATTAGTCCTTCTGAGCAAGTTGAAAAAATTCACTGATGGTTGCTTATTTTGCCCTCCATCATTTTGTGTGGACAGGACGAACGGGCATTTATAAGGACAAGAAAATTATCGACTCGGTAGCATGTATTTCAATGTATCTCTCTTTGGGGGGGGGGGGGGTTTGTCGTCTAGGGTTTTTAAGTGAGCAACGTGTCTCCATCCAGGGGGGATACCTTATCTTTTCTATGGGGTGTGTGTACGAGGGAGTCTCTCTCTCGCTCTCGATGAGCGCTGACTCCAATTCTTCATATATGGGGAGCCTACATAGGTAACGAGGAGGTCTGGGGGGGGGGGGCATTGGATATCTATTTTTTTTCCCTCGTTCTCTGAGACTGGGGGGAGCTTCAAAGACCTAAGCTAAGTAGCGGAGCCGTTTCTATCAGTCAAGAGGAGTGAAGGAAAAGACCGTGATGGAAAAGGAGTCGGAGGACAGAGAAAAGAGCAGTAAGGCACGAAGGCGGGAAGACTCAGAGGCAACATGGATGTTCAGTCGAAGGAAAAGATCTTCGAACTGTGAGAGCCTTCACGTGTATGAGAGATGGCGGCAACTAGCATCCTCACCTCAAAGAACATGCATGAGAAATCAATTCCTCAAGAAGTTGCTTCGCAAGGAATGTCCATACCTTGTTCTCTTGCAGCAGGCACTCGGTCTACTCATTCATGGGAAAGATAAGATGTCAGGTTGGACACTGATCGAAGCCCATTGCAGGGAGGACCCATTGGAAATGGTTTTGAATCGAAAAGGAGATATCGACTCAAGTCTGCAAAGACATGGGCAACAGGGTTCAGTGATGGTCTCTTGGCAAGGAGGACAAAACATCACATGTTGGTGATGCTACTGACAAGTATCCCTCCCTGATAGAAGAAGGAAGTTTTGGGAGAAGGTGATCCTCGGGAAGGCAGGAAGCGCTATTGACAGTATTTCTTGCTGCAATGGAATAATCCAACGATGTTTAGTTGAGGTGTTTTGATGATTCTCATGGAAGAATATATCACCCAGATGAGAACTGATTAATGCGAAGAAGGAACGGAAGCTACTTTGACTGAGATGGAAACAGCAAGTCATACTTCAAACATTTCTGATAATTCGCCTGTGATGAAGCTTTATGGGACGCTTGAATGCTGGAGAAAGTTGAAGAATTATTCAAGAAGATTGAATGCATCGATGGGGATAAAGAATCTCAGAGCTCGATGATTTAAAAAAATGGGGGTTGACCAGAGGCTGATGATATATCAAGCACTTGAATTTTGCGCTTCTTGAAGATTTTGTTGTATCTGATTGCAACGAGGTTACCTCAGAAGTTTCATCATCAACAAGATTCTGAAAGTGTTCAAAATCTCGGTTGGACAGTTCAGGTGCATTTTGAAATAATGGTAAGTTAGGTTGGTATGGTTAATTATGGTTATGCATTTGCTTCAAATCGAGTTTGTTTTATCATCCTTCGTATTGTCTCTTCGATAGTAGTTGTTTTGTTTGTTAAGTATATGAAATGGACCTTTTTTGAAGCTGTTGTTCCCAAGGAAGATGCAGGTCGGTACAGATTGAATGGATAGTATAAGTTTCACGAAATGGAAATCTTTTTACAGAAAATCAAAGGGTAGAACTATTTAAGCTTGAAGTGGCCCAACTTAACCTGCAAAGTTACAAGGCAGTCAAATCACTTCTGTCCACGCTGAAGATCATGGCAGGCGCAATCATCCATTAAGATATATGTCTTATGTTTCATTTGACATTAAAAAGGGTTAATCTATGTCAGTGTTCTTAGTGATTAAGTTTTCATTCAAGGGCATGAGTTGCGTTTCTCCAGAATCGTATGTATATCTAAGCATCATTGTTTCTGGGTGGTCAAGTTTAGGTGGGTGAAAAGCGTGTCAAAATGGGGAAACAACGAAACCCAGTCATTTTGTTACCACAGATTGGAGATTGAATCTTTACATGCATGTGCCTTAGAGTGTGTATTCACTTCTTCTCAGCAACCACAATCAAGTGCAAATCAGGGACGCAAAGCGAGAGAAAGGGCGCGGGGAGTAACATTGAGAGCTAGACATCTATGTGCGTAGGTCATTTCCCGTCTCCTTTACGAGTACATTTGGCTAAATTTGTTGGGCTTAGGCTTACCAAAGTTGACTTAACATCAGAAGTTCGAGCAAAAGATCATTGTGCGTAGGTATTTTCCCTTGGACTAAGAGGCTATTCATTTTGGTGCGTTTGCCGGGAATTTATGAGCTAGTGCATAGACAAAGGAAGGACTCCTCGAGAGATAATTATGGGCTCTAGGTAATCCAAGTGGATCGATTCCGAGGGTTTTGAACAAAATAAAGTCTCGTATAATCACTTTTTCCTTGGGCGTAAGACCATAACATTTTGGTGTGTTTGCCGGGAATTTATGAGCTAGTGCATAGACAAAGGAAGGACTCCTCGAGAGATAATTATGGGCTCTAGGTAATCCAAGTGGATCGATTCCGAGGGGTTTGAACAAAATAAAGTCTCGTATAATCACTTTTTCCTTGGGCGTAAGACCATAACAAGGTGACAAAAAATCTATTACCAGCCATTGATGCCTCTTGGGTTGGTCCCCACACATCCGTATGTATCAAGTCTAAGACATTTGGAGCCAATGTAGTCCAATGCTATTAAATTTTGGAAGACCTATTACCACTTCATGTTTGCTCATGTCTTCAGCTTTGGAATGTTGATGTGTCCTATTCTTTTGTGCCATAAGTCCAGCTCTGAAATCTTCTTGTTCCCATATTGAATGTACATGACCTTTCCATGTGGATGTTGGACATCCAAAGTGAACATCCTTCCTTCTCTTCTACCTCGAGCAATGACCTTGAAGCCTTCTTTTGGATTCTTTATGAAGCACCCATTCTCATTGAATATGACATGATAACCCTTCTCTACCATTTGTCCTACTGAAATCAAGTTCTTTGAAATTGTAGGAACATGAAGAACATTAGATAGTACCTTTTCTCTGCTTGTATCTCCAAGCCTTATATCTTCAATGTGTTCAATCATGTGTTGAGTATCATCACCTGTTTCAACACATCCTTTTCCACTTGGTACCTATAGTTGAACAAACTTCCTTGGCATGACATATGGTTACTACAACCTGAATCAATGTACCATTTTTTGTCATCTTCACAAGAGCTTCTATACTCATGTCTCATTGCAAGTAGTGTGTCCTTGCTTCCTTCACTTGAGGTGCTTGCATAGTTGCTTTGGTTCCTTTGATTACCTCCATTTGGTCTTCCATTCTTCAGCCAACAATCACTAGCATAGTGTCCTACTTTACCACAATGATAGCATGTTATACCTCTATGAGAATTGTAGGAGCTTTGGCCTCTTCCTCTACTTCTACCTCGACCTCTTCCTTGTGTGTTGGCATTTGATGCATCCTTGTTGTCTTCCGAATTGTTTTGATTGTAGTTGGAGTGGTTGTGACCTCTTCCTTTTCCTCTTGAGTTTCTTCCTTTACCTCGACCTGCATATAACATTTGGTTGTGGCTGTCCTTTCCTTTGGGACCACCGTGGCTAAGCTCTTCTGTGACAAGATGAGGGATTAGTTTTTCAAAACCTGGATATACATCTTTCAAGTTAATGGAAGTTATAAAAGGCTTCCATCTTTCATCTTCTCTCAAGCCATTGAGAGTATAACACACAAGATCTTCGTCTTCAACCGTTGTGCCAATAGAAGCTAAAGCATCGCTTAGCTCCTTAATCTTCAAAGTATATTCAGCTATGGATTGACTTGAACTTTTCTTGATTGTGTTCAACTCATTCTTGAGTTGAAGTTTCCTAGCTTTGGTATTTGTTGAATACATCCTTTCAAGAGCTTCCCAAGCATCCTTAGCTTTCTCTAGATGTTGAATATGACCTACCATGGCATTAGTAATGACTTGCGAAATGAGGAACATGACTCTCCTATTCCTCTCTTCCCATTCTTTTGCTTGCCTCCTTTGGACTTCGGTGGCCATAGCTTGATTGATTTGAGGTTGAGCATCATCGCCACTCACAATACCCCATAAGCCTTTGCCCATTAGGTAGTTGGTCACTCTAAACTTCCACACGGGATAGTTATCCTTGTCCAACTTCTCTACTTGTTGACCCAAGTCAGCCATTGAAGAGTATCAAAGACTTTGAGAGTTACCTCGAATAGTTATAGTCCTTTGCTCTTGCGTTTGTGAAGCTCCCTCTTGTTTTGTAGCTCCTCTTTTGCTTTGCTTCAACTCCAGCTCTGATGATGAAGCTTAATCACCAAGTTCGCTCTGATACCAACTGTGGAGAATGAGTTCTCCTATGCGCAACAAAAATGTGTAGTGAACCACCCTTGTATGTCCAGCACTTGGACAAATAGTTGCACCTTAGATAGCTTGTTGCTCTCAATACAAAACTCAAATGGACTTGAGCCTTTAATCACTAAAAGTAGACAAAGAAAGCTTTCTAACAAGCTATAAATAACTTAATTTGGACAAGTTTTGGTTAGGAAACACAACTGACAAAGATGAACTACCTGTCCACACAAGTATGCTGAAGAACTGAGCTTCACTCTCGGACTGATAGCTCTCTAAATATATATCCTTTGAGAAAGATATTTGGGACAGAGAAAGTAGACACAAATAGCTTTCCAAAAAGCTAAAAATCAAGTAATTTTGATGAGTTTTGATCAGGAAACTCAGCTCACCAAGATAGATCACCTAAACACATAAGTACACTATAAAACTGGACTTTACTCTCTAACAGATATCTCACAGAGTATGAATGATCTGAATGAGATATTTGATACAGTGAAAGTAGATGTTAAGGGATTTCCAACAAGACAAAAATCACGCAATTTGGATATGTTTTGGTTGCGAAACTGAACCGACCAAAATAGACTACCTATCTACACAGGTATACTAAAAAACTAGACTTCACTCTTTCACTGATATCTCACAAACTACACAAGCTTTCAAAGAGATATTTGATATGCGAAAATTACACACAATAAGCTTTCTAATGAATGTTTAAACGCACAAAATGGTTACATATGCACTGAGATATGAACTCTGCAACAGAGTTGTGGACAAATTGATATGCGGCTGGAAGGAGTCTAAGGGAAAACCAAAATGACAAAATAGCTAGATCCGACTACTGGGAGCTCTTGCCTCTTTCTCTCCTTGTTTTGAATGTGCTCCAACTTCACTTTTATAACCAATTAGCATGTGAAGAATTTTGTGCCTCCTTCTTAACTCACCACTTTCTCCACTACATGCTACTAACTACAAGGCAAGATATTGTATCTCTTACTCATCATGAAGTTTTGACTAGACTTTTTCTTTTTTTATTTTTTCCTTTTTTCCTCTACTTTTCCTTTATCTTTATATTTGGTAAATTTATCCAAGCATGGCTCATATGAAAATGAGCTTGTACATTTATCTTCAACACTATAACCTATAGGATTGCTTGTGCACATTTCTAATGGTGAAGGTGTAGCTCCTTCCCTTAGCAATCCTAAGGTCTAAATCCATAAGGATTATATGTAGGGATCCTGTTACTACTAAAGTTGCCTTATATATACTAGTATGATGGTCCTAAGTCAATCAAATACATGCTTATAAGCATGCCTAAAACTTATTGATGTTTGCAGAAAGGCATGTTAGTATGCCATAACTTTCTTACCTAAAAGCAAGTGCGTATATAACGCCATGAGGGGGAAAAATTTTCGATAGCATTTCCCCGGGAAATGGAATCCCCAAAAAATTTATAACCAGTAACTCAATGGCACATCGGCCACCCAATAACATAGGGATTGATAGGCCCATGGCATGCACGCCATAAACTCATATATGGATTCCATAACCTGCAAAAACATAAAAACAAATGTTGGCAACCATTGTCTGTGTTGCCTAACCATATAGTTTCTGCAATCCTATTTCCTGCAAACATTCAAAAAGTATACTTCTTGCTTGTCGATCCATACTTTAAGAATTTTAAATAATGATCAACATTTGATGTATGCAATCCAATTTATGCATGTACATACAGAACATGCCATAACATAAAGTAAAATGATTGAAGCATAAAGCATACGTCCCTGAGTAGTTTGGTTTTGGAATTGCATGCATCCAATCGTTCTCAATGAGCTTCGAGACCTCTGCACCTTCCTCCTCAGGTCCTAACATAAACTTTGAAGTGTTCGAAAACACCGGAGCACTCCCCAAAACATAAAGCATGGTCAGGTGATTACAAAAATAATGCAAATTTAGTCAAAAAATGCATTAGTAATCCTTCTTTAGACCTGCAAAAATCACTTTAGGACCTGAAAATGTTCATAAACTGAAATATATAACATTTGCAAAGAGCTCGAAGTGAAATTACTCAAATCGCCTTCCCGCTTTGTAAGATATGGCTCTCGGAAGGTAGTCACCAAAAATTGTTCAGACTTTGTAGAGATGTTAGACCTACAAAAATACTTATTTTCCAAAATTTCTTTTCATAAACTGAAATTAGACCTTGTGCTCTTCGAAACAAGCCATAGCACGTCCAATTTGGAGTTTCCTAACCCAAGATATGGCCATTCCAAGCGGGACATGCCAAACTAGTGGACTGTTGGAGGGGCTGGAAAAAGTGTAAAAATGTGATTTTTGGGGTGCCCAAAAGAATTCTTCCATCAAGAAAATGCTAAACTTCTCTCCATAATATCAGAGAGTGGTATATGAAGATGCTTAGGCCTATTTTCACCTTTGCAAATCCTCCCTTCGTGCATGCTAATTCGCTCCCCAAAAGAGGCCTAAATCAAGATTCTTACTTTCATGTAAAACTTAAATGGGAGCTCATAGCAAGCTTCTAATCCACTCTACATGTGGATTTCTCTTGTATTTTATACAATAATTGATGGGAGTTCTCTTAAATAATCTTTATTCTTACTCCCAGAAGTGGAGTTTGGCAAAAATTAACATCTGAATTTTTTCCAAAAAGTGCGGGAAGGGGGGATTTGAGGAAGTAAAATTCCTCCTTAACTTATCATTTTGATGAATCTAATGATTTGCCTAAGAATTCCAAACACCATACTCTCAGTATATATACTTTTTCCCATCCATCCATAGCTATTGCACCTCTTTTTCCCTCTTCCCAAATGGGAATTTCTTAGATTTAGGTGCTGAAATTTTTATCAAACTGTGATGGAAGGGAGTTTTGTGGAGCTTCAAACTCCCATCAAACTGAGGTATCTTTTGAATTTCTTGATCTAGCCCCTGAAATTTATATTAAAATTATGAAAATGAACTATTTTGGAGGTTCCCCAAAGCTTCCACTTTCTTGTAATTTGAGGGATATTTGATTCTAGATGAGAGTATTTATCTCATACTCCCCTAAACCTTTGATTTTCTCTCAAAGAGCTTTGCCTAAAGCCTTTCCTTTCTCTTTCCCGAGACTAGAATGTTACAATAATTAATCTGGGAAATAACAAATTGAACTTTCATACCTATGCTTTGAAGTGGCATACCTCTTCTCTTTGAGCTTTATTTCCTCCCTGAGCTTGGCATCAATGAACTAAGAAGCAACATTCACTACCCATTCTTTAGATAGGAGAGAAAAGTACAAACCGTGTCCTTTTTCTTCTTCATGATGCTTCACCCAAATCCTCCTCAAATTCTAAGGAGATGTGCATTGAATCCTCAACCAATATTACCTTCATAGCTCTAGTATAACATGATAGTATACTTTCATCGGAGCAGCTACGATGGAATCATTCGCAAATACTCATTGAAATGCTCTGCAAATTCATGTCCTCAATATATACTGTGTTGAATAGTAGCCATCACGTGGCTTTAGCTGAGTGGTAAAGCTTGCTGCCTTTGAATAGGTGACGGGTTCGAATCCCACGTCCGCAGCGGTTGATAGAAGTGTCCCAATTGAGGATCGTATCCGCTCTGATACCAGTGTGACATTTTTCCATTTTGCCATGGCTCCGCGAACTACCGACGCCCACACACACAGAGATTTACTGTTCCTTTTCCACCCGACCGCCGAGCTCCAATAAACATATATCCTGAATACCCTCTCAAGAGAGAGTTAATACTCTTTGTTCTACCAAAATATCTAATGATATTCATAATATGCTAAGTGGCATGAACTACCTTGAAGAGTTTCATATATCCCAATGAATATCATATGACACATCCCAATCATCAACATCCATATCAACATGCTTCTTTGAGACTTCATTTACTGTTTTCCACTGGCTCCTCTGAATCAGCACAATTTTAATATGATTCTTCCATAAAGCAAATTTTGTGCAATCAAATTTTTGGATCTTAAAATGATCTTTTCCCTATAAGATATAGCTCCTACTAGGAACATTGGCACTAGACCCACATCCACTAGATGTGCCTGAGAATTTTGATGCCATGATGATAGAGAATCAACTACAGTGATAGTGGAGCTAGAATACTCCAAAACACCACTAAGGATCAAAAAAGAGATTAAGAAAACCTCAACACGAGCCTCTTTATCAACATCAATGGCATTATTAAAAAAATTTAATTGCTATATCAATGACCACATGGAGGTACATAAGCAGTATGCACAGAAGCATACATAGTGTGTATGTGCTCTATATATGCAATAAAATGTCACTGAAAGGCTGAATTTATAGTCCAAACACCAACCAAAAAGACCTACAAGTGTCTTTCAACTCTGGTTTAGGCTCAAAAACCTACGTCAACTTGTGGTGGTTCTTCCCACCACAACGGAAAACCTTTCAAGAAACCTCTTGATTTACTAGTGTGGCTGAAACACACAGCCCCAAAGATGACTATTCATTGTCAGAGAACTACAAAGAACACTCTCCTTGATGTTCTTGAACTTGTGTAAAGAGAACTATTTGTGAAAGTACTCCAAGATGGCTCCAAGAATCACCCCCAAAATGCTTCAAAACAGGCTTCAAAAGCAAAGAATGAAGCTTTGAGGGCCCAAAACATGTTCAAGATAATTTGAACCTTAGTCTTTCCCCCCTCTTCAAACATCATAAGATTATAGCTTAGTGACAAGAGATTGCCAATTAAGCACGCATCAGGGAGAATGGTACTCGGATGGGTGACCTCCCAAGAAATACTAGGAACCTCCGTTTTCCTTGATCATTGAGGTCCTCCCTCACATGTCGCCAATGGTGACTTTGGTGACTTGGATAATAAGGTACACCAAGGTCTATGCCTTGATTGTTGCCTTAGTCATAAGCCTTAGAGAAAGCTAGGGTGAAGAGCTTTGAGATCTCCCCCTAGCTTCTCTACCTTCTTTACCTCTTCCTCTTGTACTTCTCCCTCTTCTTGCAAAGTTATCTTGGGAGGTGCTTACTTCTTCATCAGACTTCTTCCCTTTTCATTTAGCATTTTTACTTCCACCTTTATCAGTTTATACAAGAGCAGATTAGTTAACTTTTTGTGTATCTCCATTCTTCATATGCTTGGCTTCATGCAAAAAGATTTGTCCCATGAGAGTGTTAAAATCTGGTACTTGCATATCCATATATAGGTCCATGGAAGTGGTGAATGCTTCCCACTTATCATGTGCTTTGATTTGATTGATGACTTTTTTGAGTATCTTATCTTCATATATGATCTCTCAAATGCTTCCTTATTGAATAGCTATGTCCTTTATCATGATGACAAAGTTAATGACACTCTACTTAGGTTGCATCCTGCGGGAGGTGAACTCCATGCATAACTGGTTCTTCCTAGTTCTAGTGCTTGAAGAGAATAATGATCAAGTGCATTCCATCTCTTGTGAAGTCTTATAGCACCTAATGTGCAGAAATAAGAAACTAGAGATAGATTTAAAGATATATGACCTTGCCAAAGCATCATTTTCACAGCGTGTACTCAACCTCTCTCTCTTCTTGACTTGGTTGTCCTTTGGTCCTTAGAATAGGCATTAGCTCATCTCTAGATATGTATCTATAGAGATTCCTTCCTTGCACATATGCTTCCATCCTTAATCACCATGGTGCATAGTTACTTCAATCCAATTTTTCAATTGACGAAGGAAAACCATCACCCATAATGTATACACTATGATGGTGCTATGATACCACTCTGAACAGGTGATAAGAAAAGTAAAGAGATAAGAGGGTCTTTGCAAAAGCTTGCTCTAGACCTGTCTATTTCTTGATTAGACACATTAAAATATTTCCTAAGTTTGCTAATGATGCATAAAACAACCATTGGAAAAATGTACTCAAAATTCTATGCCAAGAGATACTATTTGCATATTATAGGCATGAAGAGAAATCTTCTATTTATGGAAGAATGCACTCATAAAAATGCTCACTACTCTTAACCTACTATGAATTGAGCAAAATCATTTTGCAAAAACTCAAATAGCACATTATCTAAGCTATCCCAAGTTATTAATTGAATTTAGAATCCCTATGATAAGAAAATTATTCATAAGACGTCATAAGTGTGATCTCGACATTTCAGGAGGAAGACAATGCATATATACAATTGTAGTGAATGACCCATATCTTTGTATACAGAGATTCAATGATCAAATCCTTCCATTAAACATTCTAAAAGGATATAACCTTCATTATCCATGCATTTATTTTGAGCTTGAGACCATAAATCCACTTCAGTAACTCTCAAAAGTCAACAGACATGAACAATAGACAATCAATAGTACACAATAGCTCAAAGATGATGATGAAACTTCAAGTATATGTATTGATATGTAAAGTACAATGCTTATAGGTGTTGGATGACTCCTAGGGCTACAAGACAAAATCAATGAGCACTCTTGAAGTGCATGAAAGCTTGTTTGTTTTCCAAGACTCCTTCAGTAGAGTTTCGGTAATTACTTTCTCATAAATATAGTTGGTTGGAATTACTTAAATTTTGAATTCAAACAAAACTTGTGGATTTTGGATCCTTTTAGTTCTCTTTAAGTCTCCACTTTAAGGTTTTAAATCTTTATTCAAAATAGTAAAATAAATGAAGGTTCCCCTGAAATATGTGTTAGGGACAAATCTACTTGTTAAACATATGACCATCATGGCTCATAGAATTACAAATATGTCATTAATCTCTTAGGCTTTCCATATGTACCAATAGGTAAATGTGCATGTCCACCCCCAAACAATAGATTTACTAAGGTCTTGCAAATACCGTAGGTTTTTCGCATCCAACTTTCACATATTCAAGTGTGAGCTCTCAACAAGTACAATATTAACACACTTAAGATTACCACAAGATGGTATTGATGCATTGGCCAAAAATTTTGATGTCTCAGCAATGCAAAACATATTTGAATAGCGAGTGTCTAACCAATATCAATCAACAATATTTCCACATGGCCTTTGTTTCCTAGTAGGAACCTTGAATTTGCAAACAAAGCTTGGAATTTTACTCATTCTTACAAGAAGTTATCACCACATTCATAAAGTGGGCCAAAGTCATGTATAAATGAAAAGAATTCAAATGTATACTAAAATCCATGGAAAAAGAAACTAGGCCTAGAACCGATACTAGAATAGGCTCCTACTCACACTTAAATTTCAAAAAAACAATATGTATGAAATTATTGTTTGAGTATATTCTTGCATATTGAAGGTAGAGTTTGCTTGATGCATAGACAGAGGGAATAGTTCAGCTTGGAGAAAGCCAAACACTTAAAAACTTTTCAAAGCAAAAAGAATTAGGTCAATTACTAAAGATCAAAGAGGAAAGAAGATAGCAAGAAGAATCTCAAGCTCCAACCAATGGTCAGACTAGACCAAAGTCTCGATCAAGGAAGAATATGAGGAGATTAATACACAGCTGCCCCAAAATGATAATCATGAAACTAGAATTAATGTATTCCCTGATGTTACAATACTGAGTTATATCATCTTGCAATTATGTCCCAATTCTTGGAATTGCATCAAACCAATTTTGGGCCCAACTTGAAATGAGGAATTTGAAAATACATTATAGAATGTTGCACAAAAACACAAAGAATCTTGCACCTAGAATATGGACCCTTGAAACTAAGTGGAGGAATCAGAAAAATACCATCATGAGCTATAGATACACTCCAAAATGTGAGTGCATGAACATTACCAAAATCTCAACTGCGTGTAGGTTAAATTACAATCTCAAGAAGGATTTCTCAAGAACCAGGAGAAAAAAACATTCCTAATAAAAGAAAATTAAATCTTGAGAAAATTAAATCAAGAAATTGAAGATGAATGCCAAAGGATTATAGAAAATATTGAGATTTTGATAGAGCAAGATAAATTCTTGGAAGAGCAATATAGATGCTTCTATCATGTTGGAGAAATATGACGCTTTATTAAGGGAAAGAGTGACTTGGAGTTCAATAGACAAGATAGCAAAATCATTGCTAAGCATATCTTGCACAACTATGGTAGTTACAAAATCTTCTTTACATATATTGGGGAATCCCAAGAACTTCAAAATCGGCGCATATGGTTGATTCGATCCATAATCCAATATTTTCCCAAATTTAATAATATAAGCTTCCCAATCAACTTTAGTTCAGCTTTGTGTAGCAGTTAGGTTTTTTTTGCCTTAGTATTGCTTTCTTGATTGTGTCTTCAAAATAATATTGTTCTTGCACAATGCCCCTCACTTGCTTCTTTAGTGTAGCCACCTCTTCCTCTTTATATTAGAGTTGAATGTGTTGTCTCTAGAGTCAATGTAGGAGATGTATATAATTTTCTTGAATGGATTTTACATGTTCTATCAGTTTATTCATCTCTTTAAAGGTCATCTTATTTTGAACTAATGTGGTTGGAAATAAAATAGCCTATTGAATGGAATCCTATCTCCCTTATAACCTTACACATTTTTTTAGTATATATTATTTGTCTCCATTTTCTTGATATGCCAATATGATGGTTTTCAGTTTTGCTACTTGTCTTTTATTCAATACATTTTGTAATAATTTCTATTTCATAATGAAACTATAACTAGATTTTTGTAATTACCTCCAATGTATTGATGGAATATTCCATTTATGATTTTTACATTATTCACAATTCATGCATTATCAACCTTAGGGTATACCCTTACCAATTGAGCATAATATTATGCCTTTGGTAGAAACCTACACCAAACTGGTGAAAGAAGTTCTATATTAGCTAAATATTGTAGTTAAATGCGGATTGCAGTATCCAACTCAAAACCTATTCAAAGCATCCATTAGGGAAAAAAGTGAACCTTGCATGGGCCTTGTAAGGATTCCTAATTTTTAGGGATTAAAAAGCCTAATCTAGAGGATTAAAGGGACTTAGAAAACCACTAGTGGTATTTCCAAATAAAATAGTATTTACAAGAATTTTGTGCTTGAATTTGAAAATATAATTTTTCATGGCCTTTGGATGCTTCATTTTAATGGTCAAGATTGAAGGGAATAAAGTACTAGAGAGAGAATGTCTGACAAGCATGCGAGTTGGCAGAATCCAACGGATTTTTTTGTGCATACTTCTGCATCATTCTTGACCATTCGATCTTCACGAATCCAACGTCCTACCGGATTTGGGGCTGAGTGAAAGTGGCGCAGTCCGTGGCAGCCGTCCGATGCATGATTTGATCCAATGGCCCAGGCGTAAAGGTGCCTTTTCAATTTTAGATTTAAACCTCAACCATCAGATCATATGAAGATCAATGGCTAGAAATGATGGCGCAGAAGATCAGCCCCTTTCACGGGGCATCGTCCGATCGGGCATCCAATCGAAGGGTGGATTTTGAATGGCGCATTTTTTTAGCAAGAACTTGATCTCAGCCATTGAAAGTCATATAGATCCAAGGGTTCATAAACAATATTGCCTTGACTTTGGCCACACAACCTCCACCTTTGGATCATTAAGACAATCGATGGTTGTAATGCGTTTTCAGGCCTTTCAAAACCGTTCACACAATGAAAACCAAGAGTTCTAGGTGGTTTTGTTCTCTTTGACCACACAAAAACTAGTGAAGCCTATGCCTAGTCTATGTGATTAAGGGACTAGACTGTGTCCACCACCCTCTTCTCATTGGTCCGTCACTAATCACTCCTTAATCCAAAAGGCCCATGCAGGGTTCATTTTTTCCCCTAATGCTTGAGTCACAGAGTTGTGAGGAACTTCTTAGATGATTGTTATCCTCTAGGAGTACATTTTTTATGTTGTGATTAGAAAAATGGATAATCAAATGTTGTCTTAACTGCCCAAAAATTATATCACCAATCAAAGGCTAAATGATATATATTCTTCAAGCAATCAAATATCTAAGCAAGCCTTTTACAAAGGTACCAAGTCTTGTAACCAAGATGATCCTAAAGAGCTTGAATCTTATTGAAGTATGGCTAACATCCTTCACAAAGGTAGATATTGCATAACTTGAGATAACTGTTTTTCATTTCATTCCTCAAATCTTATTGTATAAGTTAATTCAAGAACAAAATATCCATTTCCTAGGAACATACAACTCTAGAATAATTTTTTTCTCAACACATTGCATGCGAACACTTGAGGAGGATTTTGAGATGGGATTCCTCAAACAACACAACACCATATTCAATCTTGCTATAAGTTCGCCTCCTATATATATCAAATGCCAAAAGATATAAGAATTACAAGCTAAGAGTAAAGAATTTATGTTCAAAGAATGTATGTCAGAACCTTAGGAAGTAACATGACCATCACATTCTCTAAAAGTGAAAAAATGACAAAAATTGCACCACCCTTGAAAGCTACATATCTCGTAGTTGAAAGTCCAGAAGGACGACCCTCCACAACCATAAATCTATGCAATCAAGCCCCTAGATCATTGTTGGCATTATAATTTATACGAGGGAGTAATTTTAGAGAAGAAATAAAGACGTGAATGTGTACATGGAAAAAAAGGCTAAAATAGAAGAAACTTTTGTTTCATAAGCCCTTAGATGATTCTATCTTTAGTTTATTCTACAGATAATATATAATCCTTTAATGATGATTTTACCATAGAAAATCTATCATTTTACTTTAGATATAAGTAAATGTGGCACAAGATGGAATTACTATGAAATCTCATCCCATCACTTATAAAGGGATTAATTTATTTTTGCTAGTTTGAAGGAATGAGAAACACAACTTCTTGCAAACTCGAGTTCATAAATTTGTGATACTTTCTCTCAACCTCCCATGTTTATCTTGTACATGTGGCATCAAATATTGATTGTTTGATGTGATCCCTACCTCCAAGACTTCTGATTGACCTTGCATATGCATATTCCTTATAACTACCTTGACAACTATGTCATTGTTAATCCTTCAATCCAAAATTAATGAGAGTTTTCAAGTTTTCTAAATGTGCGTTGTAGCACTCATTGAGAGCTTAGAAAATACTCCAAAGAAGTTATAGTTTGGATATTCCATATCAAGCAAAGTGGGAATAACAAGTCTTTGATTATCAAAATCCTTGGAGATGTTTTAGATTCATCTTTATATGGTTTGCATAAATCAAAGATTGAGGAGCAATCAAGATCCTCACATCACATTGTTAACATGTATCTTATGGCTGAACTATTGGGTTCAATAAAAGAGTTCACTAAAATACCAAATAGAAATCCATAATGTAGACAAAGTATGACATCATTCTATAAAAAAAACGTATGATCTAGATTAATTTGCCACCATAGAAAAAGATAATTGGTACCAAATGGATTCGAAAAGAAAATCTAGAGAAAATTATATTTTTTAAAAGTACAAAGATAGGCTTTTTGGACAAGGTTTTTCACAAGTTTCAAGGATTTGATGTCCAAAAGGCATTCATATCAACAACTCCAATAACCACGATTTCTATGGTCCTTGTAATTGTCACACCTAAAAGTATCTTGTTTTCCATATTGATGTAAAATTTTCATTTTCAGTAAAAATACCCTATGAAAGAGGTACATGTATCTCAACTACTCGGTTTTGAGGTAGTCCATTCCAGGTTTATAGAATTGAGTTTGGAATAAAAATTCTTATACTATTACATTATTGCCTTAGAGAAGGTGTGACAAAGAGAAGATGGGATGTTTGTATTAGAGAAAAATATGTTATACAAATCCTTAAAGCCTTTGGTATTGATGTAATATAAAACCATTGCAACCTAGTGAGGTAAAATCTTGAACTCTCGACATATCATGATATTTTACCAAATATCTTTATGTTATTGCAGTTTTGAGGATGTTCTATAACAAACCAAAGAAATCCATTGAAATGAAAGCATGCAAAGTCTAACGTACATTGCAAAAATCTTAAATTTTGGTACCTTGCACACTTTTATTAAAATCCTTCCAGATATTGCAATCCCAATTGAGCAAGAGATTGTGATTCTAAAAAATCAATTTCTAGATATTGTTTATCAATTGATTCAAGTATCTTTTCTAGGTGAATAGAATGAAACCAACAATGGAATTCTTTTTCACTTAGGCAGAGTAGAAGGCAACATGTTTTGCATCTTGAAATGAGGTATTCTAGTTAAGAAGAATTCTTGCATATTTAAATATACCATTGTAGAAGATTGTTGAAAATCAAGTCTCAATCATGCAAAAGGGCTCAACCACGAGTTTTTCAAGTGGACCAATAAAAAAGGAGGACCCAAAGTCGTGGAATCAAGTTAAAAGCTCCACCAAACTCAATCAAATTCAAATCTCATCAATCAACCACCAAAAAATGCACCTACACTCATTGGTGGGTGGTTAGCTAGATTATAGGAAAAGGAAAACTCTATATAAGCATCATCCCATCTTTGTTCCTTGAGTTGTATGCATTCCATGAGTTTCCCACTTAGTTTAGTGAAGTCATAAACTCTAGCAAGCAGCCCCTTTGCTTGCTTACCTCATTTTCTCATGATTTTTCTCCTCTCTATCTAGAGGTGTAGTTAGGCTTTTCCAAATCTGATTGTAGTAGATTGCAGAGCATTGTTTCTCTCTCATTGTAGTCATTTTCATTGATCTCAAGCTTCATTTTGTCTCTCATATAGTGCTCTGAACTTTGCCAGAGTTTCAAGTTCTTTGACTGAGTGAATTGTGAGCAATTGCCAACTTTGTGAAGGTATATCTTTGCACATAACTAGATAGTGTTGCAAACAGGTAGCCTATTTTGCAGAGGGTGGTTCTCCTAGCTGGAATATCCATTTGGGGATGATCTAAAGCTTTTTGGATAGATCATGAAGCCTACTATAGATTTGCAAAATTTCATTGTAATTATTTATACAGGGTGGAGAGAAAAGTTCAAAATAGTGAGCATATATCACTACTTGTGGACCTAGTGGAGGGCAGCGATCTTTCATTCTTGCATTGGGATGTTAGAATCATCCCCCATCAATGGTATTAGAGCCATTTTGCAGGCTTGGAGACATCAATGGGCATCATATTGAAGACTCAAAGGGATCAAAACAACTCATTGAAGCACAAGGAGGGTTTATCAAAGCAAGAGGACATCAAAAGGGGGCTACATCAATCGAGATCTCAACTAGTCAAAGATTAGTAAGGGAGAAGCTATCAAAAGGTAATATCCATACCTTCTAAAGCATACAAACACTTTAGAAGAAGCTAGAGAAGCATCTTAGAGCTCAATATCACTGAGTATAATGCACAAATAGAGAAGTTAGAGAAAGGTAATTATCAACCATGGAAATTTAGAGTTAGCAACTACCTTATGGGCAAAGAATTGTGGGGATTAGTGAGCATCACAGAGCCAATACCTCATGTACATGATCGACCACTTTAAGGGTAGGTCAAGGCACTTAATGACTGGATATAAAGGGTTATGAGAATCATATTTATTCTATCCCAACACATAAGCAATAGCATGATAGGGCATATACAAGACTTGGACACATCTAAGAAGGTTTGGGAGACCTTGGAGAGATTGTACTCCATCAACCAAGGCAAGGATGATTGAGCTCAAGAATTAGCTAAATAATCTTAAGAAACCACCAAGTACTAACATAAATGAGTACATTTTGAAGATTAAGGAGCTTGCAGATGCCCTAACCTCAATTGGGACCCCAATCGAAGATGATGATCTTGTCGCACACACTCTCAATGGCTTGAGATAGGGTGAAAGGTGGAAAGCATTCACCACACCGGTTTATGTGAGGGATTCCCTACCAGAATTTGATCAATTAGTCACAATTATGGTGACCGAGGAGATGAACCAAGGAGGTTCACAATCAAAGGGAAACCAAGCCCAAGTTTTCTATGCAAGTAGAGGCAAAGGCAAAAGAGGTGGACAAAACTCCCAAGGTAGAGGGAGATGAAGGTCATACTCAATCTCAAGCAACCAAGAAGGCTCGAACCAAAGCTATGGATCAAGAGGAAGAGGAAGGAGTAGAGGAAGAGGAGGAAGATCACATGGAAGAGAAGCATCCAATGGAGAATGCTACAATTGTGGAAAACTAGGCCATTATGCAAGAGATTGTTGGTCCAAAGGAGGAGGCAATCAAGTATACAAAAGGAACCAAGGTAATTATGTTATTACTTCAGCAAATTCAGAAAATGAGAACTTGCTTATGATGTATGGGTCAAGTGAAAGAGCCAATTCAGGCTTTACTTGCTACACTATGATAGTGGTTGTAGCAACCATATGAGTTGCAATAAAGATGTTTTCTTTAATCTAGATTCACTCATCACTCAAGGACATGTAGAGACACGGGATGACACTGAGCACAAGATTCCACATGTGGGAGATGTTGTTATATATATATATATATATATAATGGATCGCAAAGCTCCAAGGTGTTGAAGGATGTGTTGCATCTGCCGACCATCACAAAGAACTTGGTTTTGGTAGGTCAAATCCTTGAAAGAGGGTATGAGGAGAGTTTCAATGATCAAGGATGTTTTGTTGAAGATCCCATCCAGGACTGAAAGCTCATAGCAAAAGGAAAGAAGCAATGAAGACTCTTCACCATGGACGTAAAGCCATCAACCACTCACACTGTCTACTTGTCAACTGGAAATAAACAGATTGCAAAAATTGACTTATGCCATAAAAGAATTGGGCACATAAACTTACAAAGGATGGACATGCATAGGAAGGGCTTGGTGAGTGCTCTACCTAATCTTACATCTAAGAATATGCAACATTTGTGCCATGCTTGTCAATTAGGGAAGCATATTGCCATTCAAGAAGGGAGCACATGTGAGTAATGAAGTGTTGAATCTCATACACACAGATGTCTGGGGACCTACAAGGGAGCCATCCATTGGAGGTAATAGATATTTTGTCACATTTAAAGATGATCATTAAAGGTTTGTTTGGATGTATTGCATGAAGTCAAAGTCAGAGGTGTTTTACCACTTCAAGAGGTTCAAAAACCTAGTGGAGAAGGAAACATGGAAGTATATAGAGACTCAGATCGGATGGAGGGGGAGAGTATTTTTCAAATGAATTTTCAGATCACTTGTAGGTATACACCTCAAAAAAATGGGGTGGCTGAGAGAAAGAATAGACACATAGCAAAAGTGGCTAGAGCTTTGTTAAACGAAATGAATGTTCCTAACTCTTATCGGGTTGATGCAACAAATACAGCCATATACATTATGAATAGGTGTCCAACGTTAGGATTACATGGAGTTACACCTTATTAAGCTTGGTGTGGTAAGAAACCCAACCTTTCACATCTCAAAGTATTTGGTTGTGTGTGTTAGGTTCACATACCTCAAGAATTGAGACACAAGTTAGACCCGAAGGCAAATAGGTGTATATTTATTGGATATTCTTCAAAGCAAAAGGGTTTTATATGCTATAATGCATGCACAAAAGAGCTTAAGGTGTCTAGGGATGTAATAGTTGATGAGTTTTTGCCTTGGTATGGTAGCAAAGATGTGTTATAGGTTGATGATGCATATGAAATCGAGAAGAAATTCAAAGAGCAACAACAAAGCATGGAGATGAGTGGTCCAACCACTTCAAGCACACCGTCAGAGGAGAGTCATACATCAGCTTGGCATGGAAGGACAAGGAATGAAGCTCATTCAAGTGAAGGAAGTAGCAAAGGAAAGGAAAAGGCAAATGATGAAGGCATGGATGGGTAGACATGCAATCTACAAGTGACGAAGATATGGAAAAATTAGAAACTCCAGGATTAAAAGCATCTTAACCAAGGAGGAGGAGATTCCTACCACCTAATGGTGAGGTAAGGTCATCAAATAGGGTTGAATATCCTGTTCAAAGGTTAACTTATGATTCATTCATTGCAAGACACTATGCCTACATGAGTCAAGCTTGTGAAGAACCTAACTCTTTTGAAGAAGCAAATAAGCATAAGGAATGGATTGAGGTCATGGAGGAGGAAGTCAAGGCACTTGAAGAAAATGATACTTGGTCATTGGTGCCAAGAACAAAGGACATGAAAGTCATTGGCAACAAATGCATGTAAAAGGTAAAGAGGCATGCAGATGGGAGGATATCTAGGTATAAAGCAAGGCTAGTTGCCAAAGGTTTTGCTCAAACCCATGGCATAGACTTTGAGGAAACATTCAGTCCAGTAGATAAGATGTCCACCATAAGAAGTTTGATTGCGATTTCAGCCTCAAAAGGTTGGAAAATGTACCAGTTAAATGTGAAGAATGCTTTCCTAAATGGAGAGCTTGAATAGGTAGTCTTCATGGAGCAGCCTCAAGGCTTTGAAGATGAGAGGTTTCCACATCATGTATGTAGGCTTACGAAGGCTCTTTATGGACTCAAGCAAGCCCCAAGGGCTTGGAACCAAAGACTTGTGGACTACTTGGTAAAATGTGGATACAATCAGTCATGTAGACCCATCACTCTTTCTGAAGAAGGAAGGTAGCAAAATTGTTTTCATTTGTATATATGTTGATGATTTGATCATTACAGGGGATGATGAAGCCAACATCAAGGAAATAAAGAGGAAGCTTGGATGTGAGTTTAAAATCTCTAATTTAGGGATTTTAAGGTACTTCCTTGGGATTGAAGTACTATATAAAGAGGAAGGTATATACTTGATGCAAAGGAAATACATTCTAGATCTCTTGAAGAAGTTTGGCTTGTGTGATTGCAAGCCCATTTCAAATCCATTAGGAGTAAATGTTAAACTAAGTGCCCATGAAGGTGAAGAGTTGAAGGATGTGACCATGTATAGGTCAATACTTGATTCTCTCTTGTATGCTACTATGACGAGACTAGATATTGCACATGTAGTTGGAGTGTTATCTCAATTTTTGCAGGCACCAAGAGTACTGCATCTTGTTGCAGCCAACAGGGTACTTAGATACCTCAAAAGATCAATGAATGAAGTTCTATATTATCCATTTGATGATGCATTAAATGCATAATCTTATTGTGATGTTGATTGGGTAGGTTCCAAAGATGACAAGAGGAGCACTAGTGGTTATGTTATCATGCTAGGGAAGAAGACCATCTCATGGATGTCAAAGAAACAACCAACAATGGCTCTCTCATCGACCAAAGCTGAGTATAGAGGCTTAGCACAAGTCTCATGTGAGCTAATGTGGCTCAAGAAGTCGTTTGTTGATCTTGATTTGCAAGTTACGAAAGTACCTATTTTTTGTGACAACATAAGTAGCATATGCTTGGCTCAAAATCCGGTGTTCCATACAAGGTCGAAGCATATAGAAATGCATTACCACTTTATTAGAGAGAAGATCATGTCAAAGGATGTCAAGGTGGAACATGTCAATACAAAGGACCAATATGCATATATGTTTGCCAAAGCTTTGGATGGAGTAAAGATACAACACTTAAGGCATGCATTGGAATGAAGGACCTAGGGATTGAGACCTAAGGTGGAGTGTTGAAAATCGTCTCAATCATGAAAATGGCTCAACGATGAGTTTTGCAAGTGGACCAATGAAAAACGAGGACCCAAAGTCATGGAAACAAGTTAGAAGATCCACCAAACTCAATCAAATTCAAATATCATCAATCAGCCACCAAAAAGTGCCCCCACATTCATTAGTGGGTGGTTAGCTAGATTGTAGGAAAAGGAAAACCCTATGTAAGCATCATCCCACCTTTTTTCCTCGATTTGTATGCATTCCATGAGTTTCCCACTTATTTTAGTGGTCATAAATGTTGGTGCAAAGCAAGCCTACACACATTGGCTTGGAACATTGGAAGCTTTGGAAGACTTGGCTTGGATATCAACCTTGAAGTATTCACAAAGGACTTGGATCCTTGGAAGATATATTCACAAAAATCAAGAACCATAGGAACCTAGTCTTATTGATTTTTACCATTTATCTCATGTAAAAGTCTATATGGCTTTAACCACTCTTGTAAACTCACCTACTTGAGAAAGTCGTGGGAAAGTAGATGGATGATTGAGAGAATATCTCATTCACTTTTAGGTACATGATTCTAGGAGATTAACTTGGATTTGAAATTCAAAATCTCATTCAACTCCTATAAAAAGTACAAGGAAAAAGTCGCGGGCATCTTCACTCCTCCCGAGGCAATTCTGAGTCAATCATTGAGGGTGTGTGAGCTACACCATAGCCTACACCTCTGAGTACCATTTGGCATCACATTACATGCCAATGGGAATGTACAATCATTAGATTTAATCAATATACATATATTCATAGTCTCTGTTTTCTCTGAGTGACTACCTCCAACTCTGTCAACTTCAAAGGAGCATATCTCAAGATCTACTGAACCAAATTGGATGATTCAAAGTGCATTGGATTCAGCTCAAAGTCTACTATACACCTACAAAGTTTCAAGGCCATTGGATCTACCATCACAGAGAAATCTCAGTCGGGGTGCTCACTGGTCTGTGACTGTAAGTTTCCTAAAAAATCGGGGGTACACCTTATTTTGCTAAAGTGATTCCTCTGAGTGTGGTTAATCATTTTCTTTCATTCCACTTGCAAATGGAAGCTTACTAAGCTAATTGAATATCCCTAGAAGGAATTTTGCTAATTGTAACTACACTGGTCATACTGAGCATAACACTGAGCAGGTATCAAGACTAAAATAGAAACTTTTCAAGTCTTGTGATTTGCAAAGTAGTCTGTTTTGATCAAGTCATTACACAAACCTTTTCCAAAGTACATATAGCATATTTTGGTATTATTTGGAAGCTCAAGAAGTCTACAAAGCATATCTGGAGTCAAAGGAGGGCAGGTGTGAAGCAGGTTTTGCAGCACCAGCTTGATCTTCTAAGTGTATCCAGCCATCACATCCAACAGTGGTATCAGAGCTAATAAGGTAATCATGGGTGATGGTTTCCCTTCCTTTATTGACAAATTGGACAGAAATAATTACCAGGCTTGGTCATTGAGAATGAAGACCTATCTACAAGGGAGAAGCTTGTATGGATACATTTCAGGAGATGAGGAGTTGCCCTCATTCAAGACCAGAGGTCTACCTACAAAGGATGAACATGAGAGGCTCAACCAATGGTGTGCAAAAGATGCTTTGGCAAGGTCATATCTTCTAAACTCTATTTCTGATTTCCTTCTACCTCATGTAAGGAATTGTAAGACTTCCCAAGAGACTTGGGAAACCTTGTCAACATACTTTTCATCAAGCACAAGGGCCAGAAAGAATCAGCTATGGATTGAGTTTACAACTCTTAGGAAGCAATCAAAACAATGTGTCTCAGATTTTGTCACCAAAGTCAAAGACATTGCAGATCAACTTGCAAGTGTTGGAGAAGAAATTGAGGAAGAGCAAATAGTCAGACAAGTGATCAATGGACTAAAGGCAGATGACAAGTGGGAGAGCTTTACCACTGCAATGGACTTGTACATGGACATCCAAGCACCTGATCTAACAACTCTGATTGGACAACTCTTTACACATCAAGCAAAGATCACAAAGAATGGAGAGCAATCAAAAGGTAACAATCCCTCTGCCCTATATACTGATAAGAAGACTAAAGACAAGGGTAAAAACAAGAAGGTTGATGAAGAAGGCTCTACCTCCCAAGCAAACTATGCAGGGAGAGGTAGATCATCTAGAGGAAGGGGCAGAGGAGGTAAGTCAGGTAGGGGGAGACCCTACAATCAATCTCCATGCAATATTTGTGGCTTGTCTAACCATACCACAGATGAATGCTACAAAAACTACAAGAACCAAAGAGGAAGAGGTCACCAAAGAGGAGGATACTCTCAAGGCAGAGGTAGATTCAATCAATCTCAAGGCTACCATGGCTACAACAATAGTTACAACAACAACTACAATCACAATGGCAACTATCAAGGTGGATACAGGAATAGGAAGGATTACAACAATTATGCAGAGGAGCAAGATGATTCCTTGTTGATCATGAACATGATATCTAAATCAAGTATCAATGATGATCACTTATTCTATATTGATTCAGGTTGCTCTAACCATGTAGCTGGAAATGTTGCCTTACTCTCTGATTTGGAAGAACCCAAAGGCAAGCACCAAGTGCAGACAGGTGATGACACTAAACATTCAGTTGTTAAAGTAGGCAATGTCAAAACAAGTGATGGTAATCAGAATTTACTAAGCAGAGTGTTGTATGTTCCAACAATCACCAAGAATCTGATGAGTGTAGGTCAGATTGTGGAAAAAGGTCTACAGGTCAGGTTCATTCAACATGGTGCATATGTGGAGGATCCAAGACATGGATTCAGAAGGATAGCCAAGGGAGAGAAATCAGGTAGATTGTTTACCTTTGAACTTGAAGACACTAAGAGTATTGCTTTGTACAACTATAAAGACCAAACCCTATCAGAATTGGAGATTTGGCACAAGAGATTAGGTCACATTGGAGAGAGGACCTTAAAGCAAATGAGTAGGGATCAATGTGTGCTTGGGATACCTAATGTATCCAAGCAACACATGATATATAAGTGTGGGGCTTGTCAATTTGGTAAGTCACACAGATTGCCCTATACCAAGAAAGGTTTTATGCATGAAGATTATTTGGAATTGGTGCATACAGATGTTTGGGGACCTAGCAAGGAGCCATCCATATCTGGATCAAGGTACTATGTGTCCTTTATTGATGACTATAGCAGGTGGACTGTCTTATACTTCATGAAACATAAAGATGAAGTATTTAATTGTTTCAAAAGGTATCTTGCATTAGTTGAAAATCAAACAGGTAGACATTTGAAGAGTCTAAGGTCAGATGGTGGTGGAGAATACTTCTCCAATGACTTTGAAGATTTCTTGCAGGAAAGAGGCATCAAGAGGGAGATTACTACAAGGTACTCACCTGAACAAAATGGGGTAGCTGAAAGGAGGAATAGACTCATTGTAGAGACAGCTAGGTCTATGCTTAATGAGAAAAAATTGCCAAAATATCTTTGGGCAGAAAGTGTATCTACTGCCACATATTTAATCAACAGGTTGCCATCAAAGACACTTGATGGAATGACACCCTATGAGGCTTGGCATGGTAAGAGACCATCTCTAGATCATTGCAAAATCTTTGGGTGTGTTGCATATGTGCATATTCCCTCACAGGTAAGGGGAAAGCTAGACCCTAAGGCTGAAAAATGTATCTTCATTGGTTATGATTTAAATCAGAAGGGATACAGGTTCTATAACCCCTCAAACAAAGGCTTCAAGGTAAGCAGAGATGTTATATTTGATGAGAATGATTCATGGTATGAAAATGAGTGCAGGAAAGTTAGCCTACCTTATGATATGGAAGAAGACTTTCCAAAGCTTATCAGGCAAGAACCAACTCAGAAAGAGGACACAAGCTCAGATGATGAAGACACCATCAACATTGAAGAGTTCAAGGCTTGGAAATCCAAAGGGAAGATGAAGATGAAGCAACTAGAAGACAATCCAGAATCCTCAACTCAAGCTATGAGGAGATCTCAAAGAGAAAAGAAGAAACCTATTAGGTATGGTTATGATACTTCACTTGTAACCAAGCACTCTGTATATCTTGCAAAGGATCTCTTGAATGAAGAACCAGGTACATTTGAAGAAGCAATTACTAAACCAGAATGGAAGGAAGCAATGAATGAAGAAATGGAGGCTCTCAAGGAGAGTGATACTTGGGACTTGGTACCCAAGAAGGACTCCATGAAGGTGATAGGATCCAGATGGATCTACAAACTCAAGAGGAACTCAGATGGTACAATAAACAGGTATAAAGCTAGGTTGGTAGCCAAGGGTTTTGCACAAACCCAAGGCATTGATTATGAGGAGACATTTTCTCCTGTGGCCAAGATGCCAACTATCAGAATTATGGTGAGTGTAGCTGCATCCAAGAATTGGAACATGTACCAATTGGATGTGAAGAATGCATTCTTGAATGGATGGATATCTGAAGAAGTCTACATGTCACAACCACCTGGCTATGAGGACCCTAATAAGGTAAATCATGTTTGTAAATTGAAGAAGGCTCTGTATGGATTGAAGCAGGCACCTAGAGCATGGAATTACAGGTTGACAACCTATCTCCTAGATCAAGGATTTGTGATGAGTAAAGCAGATACTTCATTGTTTATAAAGAGGAACAATTCAGAGGTAATATACTTGTGTGTCTATGTTGATGACATCATTATTACAGGAAATGATGTTCAGGGAATAAGACACATCAAAGGTCAAATGATGAAGGAATTCAAGATCAATGATCTTGGATTATTGAAGTTCTTCCTAGGACTTGAATTGGTCTACACAAATTCAGGTATCTTTATTACTCAGAAGAAGTACATTCAGGACATGGTCAAGAAATTTAATTTGCAGGAAGCTAAAGTCTCAAACATTCCTATGGAGGTCAACCACAAACTCAGTGCACATGAAGGAGAAGAACTCAAAGATATTACAGGTTACCAAAGTTTGGTAGGTAGTCTTAATTATGCTACCTTAACCAGGATTGATATATCATATGGTGTTAGTGTACTTAGCCAATTTATGCATAAACCAAGAGTACCACATTTGGAGGCAGCCAAGAAGATAGTAAAGTACCTAAAGGGAACACAAAATCATGGTTTGTACTTTCCATATTCATCAGACATTGATATTAAGGTATACTCAGATGCAGATTGGGCAGGTTGCAAGGATGAAAGGAGGAGTACATCTGGTTACATATGCTTTGCAGGTGATAAACCAATTTCTTGGTCATCCAAGAAACAACCCACAGTAGCTCTATCATCTACTGAGGCTGAGTACAGAGAGCTAGCCAATGCCACTCAAGAAGCCATATGGTTAAAGCTTTTATATTCAGAATTGGGCCTATACACAAGGCCACCAATCATATTTGGTGATAACACAAGTTCTCTTCACTTAGCAGCTAATCCAATTTATCATGCTAGGACAAAACACATAGAGGTTCATTACCACTATGTGAGGGAGAAGTTACTTAGCAAAGAAATTCAATTATCATATGTGTCTACTAATATACAATGTGCAGATTTGCTTACTAAAGCTCTGGATGGAAGCAAGCTATGCAGGTTTAAATCCATGATTGGACTGCAGGAAATCATTGAAGATTAGAGATGAAGACTTGAGCCAAAGTGTTTGGCTTGAGGGGGAGCTGTTGGTGCAAAGCAAGCCTACACACATTGGCTTGGAACATTGGAAGCTTTGGAAGACTTGGCTTGGATATCAACCTTGAAGTATTCACAAAGGACTTGGATCCTTGGAAGATATATTCACAAAAATCAAGAACCATAGGAACCTAGTCTTATTGATTTTTACCATTTATCTCATGTAAAAGTCTATACGGCTTTAACCACTCTTGTAAACTCACCTACTTGAGAAAGTCGTGGGAAAGTAGATGGATGATTGAGAGAATATCTCATTCACTTTTAGGTACATGATTCTAGGAGATTAACTTGGATTTGAAATTGAAAATCTCATTCAACTCCTATAAAAAGTACAAGGAAAAAGTCGCGGGCATCTTCACTCCTCCCGAGGCAATTCTGAGTCAATCATTGAGGGTGTGTGAGCTACACCATAGCCTACACCTCTGAGTACCATTGGGCATCACATTACATGCCAATGGGAATGTACAATCATTAGATTTAATCAATATACATATATTCATAGTCTCTGTTTTCTCTGAGTGACTACCTCCAACTCTGTCAACTTCAAAGCAGCATATCTCAAGATCTACTGAACCAAATTGGATGATTCAAAGTGCATTGGATTCAACTCAAAGTCTACTATACACTTACAAAGTTTCAAGGCCATTGGATCTACCATCACAGAGAAATCTCAGTCGGGGTGCTCACTGGTCTGTGACTGTAAGTTTCCTAAAAAATCGGGGGTACACCTTATTTTGCTAAAGTGATTTCTCTGAGTGTGGTTAATCATTTTCTTTCATTCCACTTGCAAATGGAAGCTTATTAAGCTAATTGAATATCCCTAGAAGGAATTTTGCTAATTGTAACTACACTGGTCATACTGAGCATAACACTGAGCAGGTATCAAGACTAAAATAGAAACTTTTCAAGTCTTGTGATTTGCAAAGTAGTCTGTTTTGATCAAGTCATTACACAAACCTTTTCCAAAGTACATATAGCATATTTTGGTATTATTTGGAAGCTCAAGAAGTCTACTAAGCATATCTGGAGTCAAAGGAGGGCAGGTGTGAAGCAGGTTTTGCAGCACCAGCTTGATCTTCTAAGTGTATCCAGCCATCACATCCAACAATAAACTCCAGCAAGCAGCCCCCTTGCTTGGTTACCTCATTTTCTCATGATTTTGCTCCTCTCTATCTAGAGGTGTAGTTAGCCTTTTCCAAATCTAATTGTACTAGATTGTAGAGAATTGTTTGCTCTCTCATTTACTCATTTTCATCTATTTCAAGCTTGATTTTGTTTCTCATGTAGTGCCCTAAAGTTTTCCAAAGTTTCGAGTTCTTTGACTAAGTGAGTTGTGAAAAATTGCAACTTTATGAAGGTATATGTCTGCACATACGCAAAGAGTGTTGCAAAAAGGTAGCATGTTTTGCAGAGGGTGTTTCTCCCAACTAGAACATCCACTTGGCATGATTTAAAGCTTTTTGGGTAGATCTTATAGTCTACTATAAGTTTGCAAAATTTCATTTTAAGTCTCTGTACAAGTGTTGAGAAACATTCAGAATAATGAGGATATATCCTTGCTTGTGGACCTAGTGGAGGGCAACCATCTTCCATTCTTGCATTTGGGTGTTAGAATCATCCCCCATAAAAGACAACAATACTTAAATTTTGCAATCTAAATTGCATGTCCATTGCAAGGATTCTAATGATAGAGTATAGTCCAACTATATCATCGAGCTGATATACAATATTTTATTGGAATTATATTCCATAGAAGAGAATTATGTTGATATGCTCACTAAAGCACCTAAAAAGGGGTCTCTTAATCAACATCTCCAAAAAATGGACATAAGATCAAAATCTACCTAATTTCATCATGAGATAAATATTGAGGAAGCTTATAAGTATATGATCAATCTACTATCCTCATGATTGTAAGTTGTATTACATATTTGCAAGGAATCATTATGAGGACAAGTCAATCATGCATTGAGTCTTTGGTTAGAGCCCCAAGTTATGTGCTAGATGAAGTTCATATTCGATCCTTTGTGGATAGTGGATAGCTTAGGTAGACTTGGCTCACGGCCACGTGAGTATTTGATTTAAATGGTATGTAATGCTAGTTAAACTTTTTCATGCTTTAACTTGCATGCCCATCTTTGAGGATTAGATGATTTTGGATCGTTAAGTTGACTTCAAATTTGATCCCAAAGTTAGGCAAAACTATTTTTGTCTAATATTATTAATTGTCAAGTCATTTTTTCAATTAAGCATATCACATATTCACAACCTTGTAGACTACCCATGTATGGGTGGTAGTCTATTACATGAGAAGTGACCATCCATGCACAACCACCTATGTTCAAATGACTATGGAAGGAAAGACATCTTGAGTGGCCTATTTATAAATGACTTCTACACTAGTTTAGAAAATCATTTGAACCAACATACCTTAACCTTGTATTCCCTTATCTACATATGTTTAGATCACCATTGATGCCCTATTTTTAAAGCGCATGAGTGGATAGCGCCATCATTTTTGTACTTGTTGCTAGTAAGAAAATGTTCAATTTTTACTATATACTCACTTCTATTTTACTAAAGTCATCTCTTTGAATAGTTCATTTCTAGAAAAGCTATTTTTATAATTAAATAATATCATTATCACTGAGATAATGTATTTCAATGAACACTTCTATAGAATTCATTATCTTGCATACATCATGTTCATATCTCTTGTACCATTTTCACATTCACTTAAAGCACTATTGTTAAATATGAACCTCATTATCACAATGCCAACATTAAAATTTTTTATGTGATTTATGTCACGCATGTGTTGAGGAACTCCCAAACATGTAATTATGAAAATTTCAGAATGGATTATATACCTCATAGATCACAAAATCATAGATGTATTCCACAAGCTGAAGCTTGATCAAAGCCTGGCAAAGGCATTTATGTTCATCCAAATATGATCAACCATGTAATAACGCCTCCATGCATACATATGTATAATCTTATCATAACCAAAATCTTCTAAAATTTGGAATCTCTAAATTAGAAAATCTAAAGAGTTGAGTGATAGTCAATGTACACTCTCTTCCACACATGACAAGGTGCTTTGACTATAGCTATGTACCAAAACTCAATGAGTTGACCACAATGAAACAAAGTTGAACAACTATATTCTCAACACTCCATCCATAACCGTCTCTCTTTCCTAATTTCTCTTGCTTCTTAGTATCATGTCTAAACTAGTTACAAGTTAGCCAACTATGCTCAATCTGTGCTCAATCATGATCAAACTTACAAAAATAGATCAACTTAGACAAAGGAAGGACTTGTTTCAAAGATAAAGATAAAAAATCTAAATTTTACTCAAATTATTGGTAAATTTAAGGTTTTAGAGCTTTTACTATTTCTCCTATAGTTTTTACTTGTTTGCTAGATATTAGACATCTGCGTTTGAATTTACCTAAGCTTATTAATCCTCTTAGTGATAGATTTGCTCCCTACCAGTCTTGAACTAATCAAGTTGGACTAACCTAGAATTATTGTCTATCTAAATCATGGATAATCGTGATCACCTTGTGTCTTGGGTATCATATCTCTTGATAGCATTTAATTAGAAGCTGAAATTATCCATTTTGGAGCTTTATCCTCAAGAATCTTTGGCATATCATATCATATTATTTACCATATCCCGATGGACCTAATAGAGGAAAAAAATGTGAAGAATGTAAAGATCAAGCACCTACCTCTATTGAGCCACAAATCCCACCTACAAATGCTCATGCACTTGAACCAAGAGTTTCTCAACATCAAAAAAGATGGGATATTAAAGATGTGTAAACTTTATCCATTATATCTCTCTAAAGATGTTTACTATTCATAATCTTAGACCTTGTAAGACATCTAAAGTATTTGTTTATTCTTAAAACATTACAAGAAAGCAATATTTTTAAGTGTGGCTACAAAATTTGAGAATCAAAGAATGTGGTTTTGTCCAAAATCATCTAACTAGAATTCAAGAACTACTAGATCATTAAGTAAACATTAATGTGTTCAAAACGTATGATGAGCTTATAACCATTAATCTAGATTTCTTCCTTTGTCTTATATGTACCTCTTGATGATTTTCTCTATCACTAATGTAGTGGTCACATTCAAAAGTTACAAAATCTTTTGCTTCAAGGAGAATAGTCTCGACTCAATCTAGATATGCAAGAGACTATGAATGACCTAGTCCTAGCTATTAGAGCAAAAGGTAAAGATAAAGGAAAAAATAGCAAGAGTAGCTCTAAGCCTACGAAAAATTCTAGTTCACTTTCCACTTCCAAATCTAGTAAAGATTATGCTAGTGACTCTAATTCTAGTGATTCTTATAATTTTGATCAAAAGAAAAAGATCTTTACGAAAAGAAATTGTTTTTAGTATAGGAAATTTAGACATTACTAAAATGAGTGCACACTTGGACTAGAAAAGAGATTCAGGCAATGCACAAGTTTGATGAACGAGTTGAGACATCAAACACAATTGATTGTGAAGATCATAACTTTGTGTTCTCCATAGATTATAAAGACTTGGAAAAGTATGTTGATTGATTGTTTGATAGTGCTGCATCAACCCACATGACATCTGCGTTAATCTTGTTCTAGTTCAATTCATATGTGAAACCAATTGTGAATCTTGCAACTCATCTTACTAATGAGACCTCTTACACATCTAATAGTATCCAATATGTTTCTCATGATTCACTAATAGTATCCAATATGTTTCTCATGATTCACTAATAGTATCCAATATGTTTCTCATGATGCACTTGCACTTATTCCCTCTCTCTTCTCCTCAACTATATACAACCCACATTTCTATCCATATCTCTTCAAGTAATGAATGGACAAAATCTATGTTTGCTATGTGACATCTCTATTGATAATATTTGTTTGAGCTTTTGATTAAAAAATACATATATTTGAAGAATAAGAAAATAAAAAAGAAATTGAATATTAGATTTCTTTGATAGAAAGCCATCCACAATTCTTTATCAAGTTTATCCTATGTAAGTATATAGTAATATCTTCTTGATAAGATGGTGGAGAAGCTCTTTTTGCAAATTTGATATGAAAGATTGTAAAAAAAACTTGGAATTCTTCAATGTTTATTCCGACTTGAACATCAAACAAAAGAGAATCTTCAAAGGGAAATTTTTATGCATGTCCCAAGATCTATAAAACAACAAGCTCATAAATTGGTTACATCTTTGGATTCATAATGAACATAATACTTGTAAGTTCAAAACACTTTGAAGTATCTTCTTAAATGGAAAGATATATTCCACATAGCAGCTTTGTAGGAACAAGAAGACAAAGAGTGATGGATTTTTGAAGTGTTCTATAATTCTCCTTCTACCCCAAATTAGTATTTAGGAAGGGAATAGTTAGGTTTTTAAGTTAAAAACATCTTGGAGCTTCTAATTTGTCTATTTTCAAATTTAGTTACACCACTCGTTGCACATATTCATGAACATTTTGAATGGATTAAGCCAAAGTCAAATCATATCAAATTAATTCAAAGAATTAATGCAAAATAGTAGAAACTGATAATTTTGAGCATGAGAAGTTATTCACATATTCTTTAGATAGCCAAAGAGAACTATCCAACCATATACAACACTTGCACATTTAACCTGGCTACATCCTTCAAAAGTCAAAACTTGATTCTTTTAAAGCATCCAAAAAAGTCCAAAGCAATTTAAAAAGCTAATTTCAATTCAATGATAGAGGTTCAAAAGCAAGATTCAGTGGTCAAAAAATTATGTGGCTATTTCAGCCTGCTTTTAGACTTGTCATCTTTAAAAATTTGACCAACATTCCACTGGGGAACTTGAATTGCAATAAATTATGAAGATCACAAAAGAAAGAATAGTAAAAAATGAAGTATTTCGATAGCAATGCACCATAGTGCACTCTCCTTCTCGAGAGCTCCACGATGATATCCTCGGAGTAGAATATTGAGCTCCTAAGGCCGCACAAGGTACTCTGCATAGAGGCTATAGAATATGCAGAAAAACACAGTACACAAGGAGCACGAACACAGACTTCTTAAGTGTTACAAATGTGTTCAAACTTATAGTCTATGTCTGACTAGGCCACTATATGTTCCATTAAAGAACATATACGAAGAAGTGTCCGATGGCCATTTGGCCTTTCACATGGACACTAACGATAAGAATCTCCCACTAAAGGCCAATATGGCCAAAGTAACTATGGGAAAAAAATAAAGAATGAAAAGAATACTTGAGTGTAAGTATACAAACTATACCTCCCACATGATGGGCATGTTACATAGTATACAAGTGATTGTGTAAGATCATGAATCAAGTAACCCCCATCAAGTGATAACAAAATCGAAAGCTATCCTATGGTAGAGCTTTAGTCAAAGAATCTGCAGCATTATCTCGAGTGTGACCTTCTCAAGAATAATGCACTCAATGGCTAAACAATCTCTAATGAAGTGATACCTCACCTCAATGTGCTTGGTCTTTGCATGATAGATTGGATTCTTATCCAAATCAATGGCACTCTAACTATCACTGAGCAAACGAGGTACATGCTGAGGTAAACCCATATCACAAGCAAGACGAGAAATCCACAATGCTTCCTTACATGCCTCACTTGCTGCAACATACTCTGGTTTTGTGGTGGAAACAATTATACATTCTTCAAGACAAGATCTCCAAGAGATAGCACCTCTAGCAAAATGAAAAATGTACCCTAATGTAGACTTATGATTGACTACACAACCAGCATAGTTAGAATTTGTGTAACCAATAATGGATGCTTTCCCTCTACCTAAGCATAGACACTGGTCCTTATTGCCACTAAGATATCTCAAAATCATCTTGACTACTTCCCAATGTTTCTTGCCAAGATTAGACATATATCTGCTCACAACTCCCACTAGAAATGCAATCTTTGGTCTCGTAGCTACCATAGCATACATGAGACTACCAACAGCAGACTGATAGGGAGTTTTGGTCATGAATTCTTTTCCTCGTCTGATTTGGGGCAATCATCCTTGCTTAATTTCACATGTGGGTAAAGTTGTATTCAATGCCTTTCCACCTTGCATATTGAACCTATGAAGTACTTTGGATATGTACTCACTTTGAGACAAGTATATGCGTCTTTTACTCTTATCTCGAGTAATATGCATGCCAAGAATATGTTTGGCATCCCCCAAATCCTTCATATCAAATGTTTGACTCAACTTGTTTTTGAGAATTGACAAGTCATAAGAGGACTTCCCAGCAATCAACATATCATCAACATAAAGTATCAAGCATATCAAGCTGCCATCTGAGCATCTCTTTGTGTAGAGACAATGATCCTCATTGCTTCTAGAATAGCCTTGAGACTTCATAAAAGCATCAAAATTTTGGTATCATTGTCTAGGGGACTGTTTAAGTCCATACAAGCTCTTCTTGAGCTTACAAACTAGACTTTCCTTGCCAGGAACTACACAACCCTCTAGTTGTTCCGTATGGATCTCATCTGTAAGATCTGCATGCAAGAAAGCACTTTTCACATCCAGTTGGACTAGCTCTAAGTCCTCCATTGCAACAAATCCAAGAAACATGCACAAGGTAGTCATCTTGACCACTAGAGAGAAGATTTCCTCGAAATCAACACCATGTTGCTTAAAACCCTTTGCATCAATTCATGCTTTATAATTTGGAGAAGCACAAAGCGTCTCAATGGTTGCTGAACAGGAACATTTGCTGACTGATCTGATCGGACATTCTCTTGAAGGTCCCTATGTGTAGCATTTTTATGCATGCTAAGTGGAGGACTAGTATCCTCAAACACCACTCTTCTCACTTCAACCTCCAATGGGTTGTTTATGCATCTTAGACTCATTGAAAATGACATCACTACTTCTAATCACTGATCATGTTTTAGGATCCCATAAGCGATATCCAAATTGTCCTTCTTGACCATATCCAAGAAAAATGCATTTCTTTGACTTATGGTCCAACTTTTGTCTACGATTCTTGGGTATATGAACCTTCACACCCAAAAACTCGAAGATGATCATAATATGATGGCTTTCCTATCCATAACTCTTGTGCCACTTTCAGACCTTTGGCAGTACTAGGTGAAAGGTTAATCACATGAACTGCAGTCAATACTGCTTCTACCCAAAAGCCTTGTGAGAGGTTTCCATGATGCAACATAGAAACTACTCTATCTTGAATAGTTATATTCATCCTTTCAGCTACTTGATTTTGTACTGGGGTATAAGGAGCTGTAAACTCTCTAGGAATCCCTATAGACTAACAGAAAAGGTTGAATTCATGTGAGGTATACTCATCCCCATTATCTGAATGTAAAGCCTTAAGCTTAGTTCCTTTTTCAATCCCAACTGAAGCAAGTCATTTTTTGATTGTAGGGAATACATCATCCTTCGATTTGATAGGATATACCCAAAATTTTCTAGTAGCATCATCTATGAAAGTGACAAAGTAAAGAGAACCACCTAAGGACCTAGTGGGCATAGGACCACACACATTTTTATGAATGAGATATAAAGGCTGAATTGAAGAGGCAATGTGTGCTCTATGCACATTTCTAGTTTGCTTTCCATATTGATAATACTCACAAAATGAAAAATCAGAGAAAGATAACACAGGTAAGTAGCCAAAACGAGAAAGATTTTCCATTCCACTACGAGATATATGGCCCAAACAACCATGCCAAATACAAGCTGTATGATATTCAGTAACAGCTAACAAGTGTTATTTTTGTGATACAAATAAAGGATAAAGTGAGCCAACTTTGCTTCCTTTTTCAATAACCATATTGCCCTTTGGTATATAAAAGGATTGAGCATAGAAGACCACCTTGTAACCAAGGTCATCAAGTTGACCAACTGACATCAAACTACGTGATAACTGAGGTACATGGCATACATTATGCATAGTAAATACCCAACCATTTGTGAACTGCAGAACCACATCTTCAATCCCCACAACGTCACACTAGTAAGAGTCACCAAGTCTCACGGTATCAAGTGACTTTGCTGCATAATTAGAGAACCATTCTCTATGTGGTGTCACATGGAAAGAAGCACCAGAATCTAGCATCCATGTGTGGGAAAGAGAATCAGCCATAAGAGTCTCAGTTTTCTTAGTACTATCAAGTGTCAACACATCAGCATCATCAAAAATAGCATTAATTTCTTCAATCTTCACAGTCGAAGTAGATGGTGTAGGTAACTCTTTAACATGCCCATCAACATTATGTCAATTACCTTTAGCATTCTTTAATGCATAACAGTCTTTCATCATGTGTCCTTTCTTATGACAATAATGGCATTCGATATCCCTATTCCTTTATTTACTTTTACTCTTATTCTGTTGATCATTCTTTTCCTTGTTCTTTCTCTTGCCACATTGTTGATTCTTTCACTGGTAAGAATCACGAACATTATATGCATCTCCGCTCTGAGTGCCAACCATAGATTTTCTATGAATCTCCTCACTAAAGCATGCTCCACATATGTCATCATAGACTAGTTTACCACAAGGTGCACTATTGCTAATAGCGGTGCAAAATGTATCCCATGATGATGGCAAGGTGCAAAACAACAATATTGCTTTCATGTCATTGTCCATATCCATTTTCTGAGCCTATAGCTGGGAGAATATAGCATCAAACTCATTTAGATGAGCAACAACACTATCTGTGTCCTTCATGCGAAGTCCATATAACTTTCTCATCAGATACACTTTATTTTATGCCATGTCTTTTTCATATGTATTGCATAACTTCTTCCAAAGCTCCTCTTCACTTTCACATTCTAATAATGTAAAGTAAACATTACCTTCTAGGTGCAAGTGAATGGTAGACCTGGCCATTTCATCTACTCATCCCAATCATCTTCATCCATGTCACCAGGCTTCTTTGAAATTCCATTTATTGGCTTCCATTGCCTCCTTTGAATCAGCACATCTTTAATCTGATACTTCCATAGAGAAAATTTTGTGCCACCAAATCCTTAGAACACTGGCACTAGACCTTGATCCACCAGATGTGGCTGAGACCTCTGATGCCATGATGGTAGAGAACTGAATAGAATGGTAATGAAGTTAGAAGAGTCCAAATACCAATGAATAAGTGTATCAAGGAGTAAATCAATCACTATGTAGTTCACAAAAACAAAAATCTAGGAAAATTTTCCTAGAGTATCCTCTACAAAATGAGCATATGACTAGTGTCAAAATATCATAAAATTGCAAGTAATGACATGTTTACCTGCATAATGAATCACTAACTCCACTGCATACAATCAGTTACCCAATAGAAGCCAACTAGGCTTATTGAGCACCTATGAACAACTATCATGCATCTCCTATGGCGAGGCTGGGTAAGTCTTCCACCTGCATCACTGAAGAGACCCCGACATCTGGGTGTCTCCTAGTTAAGAAAACCTCACCATGACCCTCTTTATGAAACGTGAAAGGCTTTATGCAAAAACGTCCACTATATCAATGACCACATGGACATACATAAGCAGTATCCACATAAGCCTGCATAGTGTATATGTGCTCAATATATTCAGTAGAATGACATTGAAAGACCAAATGCACAACCCAAAACTTAGCCAACAACACTTACAAGTGTTTGTCAACTCTGATGTTTTAGGCTAGAAAACCTGCATAAATTTGCAACGGTTGCTCACACCAACACTGAAAACCTTTCGATAAACATGTAGTTTTAGCTAAAAAAACACCCACAAAGGTTGATATTTATTGTCAAAGAAGTACAAAGAACACTCATCTTGATGTTCTTGGACCTGTGTGAAGAGAACTATGTGTGAAACTACTCCAAAATGGCTCCAAAAGATACCCCAAAAATGCTTCAAAAACAGGCTCTGAAAGCAAAGAATGAAGCTTTGAGGGACCAAAACATGTTCAAGGTAATGTTAACCTTAGTCTTTCCCCTTCTTCAGACACCACAAGAGTGTAGCTTAGTGGCAAGAGATTGCCACGGTTAAGCGAGCTCCGAGGGAAACAGTACTGGGATGGGTGACCTCCTAGAAAGTATCGGGAACCTCTATCTTCCTTGAGCATTGAGGTCCTCCCTCGTGCGCAGCCAACGGTGCCAACGGTGACTTCGTTGACTCGGATGACAAGGTATGCCAAGGTCTATGCCTTGGTCACCACCTTAGTCGTAATCCTTGTATCCGCTTCGCTCGCACAAAAGGAACAAATGTTTTGCGTCAAAGTGCTATGATACCAATGAAGTATTTCGATGGTGATGCACCACAATGTGCTCTCCTTCTCGAGAGCTCCACGATGATATCCTCGGAGTAGAAAACCGAGCTCCGAAGGCCACACAAGGTACTCCGCATAGAGGTTGTCGAATATGCAGAAAAACACAAAGCATGAACACAGACTTCTTAGGTGTTATAAATGCAGTCAAACTTACAGTCTGTGACTGACCAAGCCACTATATGTTTTATTAAAGAACATATACAAAAAAGTTTTCGGTGGCCATTTGGCCTTTCAAATGGACACTAACGGTAACAAAAAAATAGTCCCATTTTTGGAAAATGGTGGTCAAAAAAATTTATTATATATTTTAGAAGAGTTCTATGAGAACTATCCAACCATATATGGCACTTGGGTATCTGGAAGTATATTGAAAATGAAAAGCCCTACCCTAATTTATGGATTTTATATCAAAATGAGTTTTTGAATGTGAAACACATATGTCACATGCCAAATAGAGATTAAATCTTGATTTAAATATCCAATGGCTTATAACTAAGTACATGGAACCTAAAAAATATAAAGAAAATCCAAAATTAGGATTTTTGTAAAATCCAATCAAAATCTTGCCACGATTTTTGGAACTTGACTTTTTGAATTTTCTTAGAAGATTTTACACATAGTATTCATGCCTATATAAAGAAACTTCATGTAGAGCATAGGTTATCATCTTGTAGATGAGCTCTAAGTGATTCCAAAGCTTAGAGCTACCTTATAAGTCATCTTTTGTATAGTACAATTATTTTGTAGCAATTTTTGTTCCTTTTGTAATATTATGAGTATTACTCTATTCTCTCTATCTCTTTCATTTACTCTTATTGTGGGCCTACAAACCAACAATTAGTATCAAAGGAGTGTGAGTGTGTAGAGTGTCTACTTGAAAAATCAACTTACTTAAGTATTGTATTCATAGCTTTTATAGAAGATTATGGCAACCTCTAGTATGGTATGAATGGATCGTTTTAGTGGCAGTAATTTCCACAAATGGTAAACATGCCTTCCATATAATCTTATGATCACTAATCTCTAGGATGAGTTTGAAGCAGAGGTAAAGAAACTTGAACAAAGAAGAATGGTTTATATACAACAGCTCCTCAAGAGTTCAAAAGGTACCAAGCTCAAAGTGCTATATTATCTTCATCTACTGGAGCTTGAAGTACTCAATTAGAGGGGGCAACTAGTCCTACAACACAAAGAGGGGCTTCAATATCCAATCAAGCCCCAGATGCAGTAGCTATCTCTAGAAATAAAAATCTTTTAACATCATAGATATGAGTTAGCAACAACCATCCCCAACATATAATTTATACTTTTTACTTTGTCTTCAGCAACAACTTGGGTGCCGACTTGGTCTAGGACACTCGACATAAAAAGATAACTTTTGGGCATGAGTTTGAATCCTACATCCGACAATGAGCAGAGTCTTTTTGAATCTCTTTGTGAAATTTTCAGGAAATAAATCACGGATAGGACCGTTTTTCTTTTCATATAGCAATTGCTGAAAATAGAAAAAGTTAGCTTTATCACTTATTGCTTTTAGCTTTTTTTGGTGTAGCTTTTCAAGGGACACACAACCCTACATAAGGAGGGTTAGGCCTCACTTGTTAGCATCTTCTCAAGCTCAAGCTTCTTGCTCAATGCAAGGAGGAGATCTTGGAGGCTCTCTTGGAGGGAGAGTTGCTACACTCTTGGAGGACGTGTGCTCTACATCAAGAAACATCTGGACGAGTTTGTGTTAGCATACCATCAGGATCATTTGTTGAGTTATTGTGAGAAACAATTCTATTTCCGTTCTCACTTGCTAGGTCACTCATTTCTGATTTAGGTCAATCAAAATTCAGGTTTGCTATAAAATAGTTATAAATTGTTCGTATTCTCTATATTCTCACACACACTCTTCATACCTCTTAGGCACACAATTTTTTGTATCTAGTTGCTATTTCTACCTAGATTCAAATAATGTCAGTTTGTATCATATTCACACATTGGAATTTGACATTGGAATATAGATAGTGTAAGTGAGCATCATTGCTTATCGTACACTTGGAAAATCCAGTCTATTCTCTCTCTATCTGTTACTCATCTTCTTTTTTAGTAGTAAGGTGTGTATGTTAAGGTTCATATGTTGGAAGATCCTGTAAACCTGTGAAATATTGTTATTGTGGCCCATCCCACTTCCAACATTTGGTATCAGAGCTTAGAATACAAACATTTGGTATCAAAGCATAGTTGACATACACCCTTAACAAGATGAGTGACTATAGACTTGAGAATGAAGACAAACTTGAGGGCATGTCTAATTATCCAATGTGGAGTTTTATGATCATGAATCTGTTAGTATCAAAGAACTTATGGAAGATTGTCAATGACACTTATCCAAGGCCATGATAAGTCAGAGAAGAGGCTACTTCATCTTCTAGAAGAACCCCTATTCCTATTTCTGATCAACAAGAGGTTAGTGAAAAAGAAGCAACTACTTCATCATCTAGAGTCCGTACTACTACTAGATTACTTCCTACAAAAGAGGAATGCAAATGGGATTCAAAGGATGCTTTAGCACTTTCATATATTGCTATGGGAGTCAAGAGGCATATTATACCCCAAATCAAGTCATGTAGAACCTCTCATTAAGATTGGTTGGAGTTAGAGAATCTTTATCAGAGCAAAAACCCTGCTAGGAAAGCTCATCTAATGAGACAACTAGACAACACAAGGATGAAAGTTGGTGAATCGTTTCAGACACATATTTTGAAGCTTAAAGATTTATGAAATCAATTACTCAATATTGGAGTAAATATTTCAGACGAACAGATGGTAAACTCACTTCCATCTACATATCGTGCTTTTTTTACTTCTTTATCTCTCTCTATAAGGGATAGAGAACTTTCATTTGAAGAGCTACAGTTCCTGTTACTTCAAGATGAAGATCAACAAAGGGGTATGGAAGACAATGATGAAGCCATGTTATCATCGTCGAAGAAGGAGAAGAAGAGTCAACAATCCAAGAAGGAAAGTAAGTCTTCTAGTCCTTTTTCAAATGCTTCCTCTACACCCAAATAAAAGTCTTTGACCACATCTGATTCAAAGAAAGGAGTGTGCCACTATTGTAAGAAACCAGGTCATTTCATAGCAGAATGCAAAGCAAAGATTTTTAATGAGAAGAAGAAAGCATCATGTAATAGTGTTGAAGATGATCCAAAACCTAAATCTTCAAAAGTAGATTTAGATGCATGTGTCACTATTGAAGAGATAGCTTTTGATTAGGCAGCATTAAATGCAATCTCATATAATCCTTAAATTTTTTATTATGAAGCTACTAAGCATATGATAGGTTTCAAAAAGGTATTTTCTTCCATTTCCAACTCTTTAGGTAGAAGAGTGACCATTGCATATGGTCATAATTTGGATGTTGTAGGTGTTTGAGAAGTGAACCTTAAGTCTAGAGCAGGTGGAAATTTCTCATTCCAATGTTCTTTATGTTCTAGACATGAATAAGAATTTACTCTCTATCTCTACTTTCTTGTCAAAGTGTTATAAAGTTGTTTTTAAGAAAGATTCATGTCAGATCCTCTCGCTTGATGAGGAGCAATGTCTACTTCAAGGTGAAAACAGAAGTGGCATGTTTGTGTTATCCAAAACTAATCATGTGAATAGGACTACTACACCTAAGGAGAACATGAAGCTATGGCATACTAGATTTGTCCATAACTATTACATATCTCTCAAACATATCAAAGATCAGGGTATGGTGGAGAGTTTGCCAACTTTTCCTTTACTAGATGATGTAGAGTCATGTGAAGGATGTCTTGAAGAAAAGCTTCACAAACTACCTTTCAAGAAGCATTGATATATCATGGCCACAAGGAAGTTGCAGATCATACATTTAGATGAAAATGTTCCGATGAGAACAGATTCATTCAAGGTTACAAGTACTTTGTTATGTTCATTGATGATTTCTCAAGATATTCATGGATTTATGGTCTTAAAGTTAGAGGTTTTTCCTACTTTCAAGAAGTTCTCAGCTATGGTTGAAAATGAAAGTCAGTCCAAGATCCAAATTTTGAGAAGTGATAGAGGAGGATAGTACATGTCTAAAGACTTTAAGTCTTTTCTTGAAGACAAAGGTATCTCTCATCAACTCACTATTGCTTACATGCCAGAACAAAATGGTGTGTAGAGAGAAAGAATAGGATACTCGTTGAGATGATGTGCAGTATGATGTCATCCAAAAAGCTCTCCCACATTTTGGTTTGGTGTAGTACATACAACTAATCACATTCTGAATAGGTTTTCCACAAAAGCTTTCAAGGTCATTACACCTTATGAAGCTTATGATGGGAAGAAACTCAATATGAGTTACTTCAAATTTTTTGGTTTCCCAGCTTACGTTCACATTGAGAAGAAAGATCATGGTAAGCTTGATATAAAAGCTATTAAATTCGTCTTTATTAGTTATGCAATTGAAAGCAAAGGACACAGATTCTATGTTCCAAATATAGGTGATCTTTTACTCTCATGCAATGCATATATAGCAGAAACTCAAATTGATAAGAAGGAAGAGAATCCAGATTTCATAAAAGTAGGTGACAATGCATTTTTTAGAAAGATTTTGGATTCTTATATTCAGCAATACAATGGGGATGATGAACCTACTCAAAACCTAAGAGATACAAGTGAAGAGAAAGTTACATTACCTACACCAATACCTAGTCCATTAGTACATCATCAGTACCTCTTGATGTTCTGACTTATGAAGTTGGAGAAGGTTCCAAAGTTCTAGAGGAAAGAGATATTGAAGAACAAGAAAAGATTCCACCACTTTTTGGGAACACGCCAAAGTGGTTAAATCAAACCTCGAAGAACAGTGGTAGAAAGGAATGCACTGGAAGAACCAAACGTCAAACAAGAAGACAACAAGGACACCAGGTAATTATGCAGAATATTTCGATATTCATAATATTTTAAAACTTACTGAGTTGAGAATGAACCAACTAGTGTTCAAGATGCACTACAAAGTGACATGATTATCACAGGTCCCAAAGATTCAGATCTTTAGTTGTTTAAAGGACAAATTAAGCATACATTTGATGTAAATCACTTAGGGATTTCGCATTATTATCTTGGGATTAAATTCATACACACAGAGGAGTGTATCTACATGACACAACAGAAACACATTGAGAAATTATTGGAAAGGTTTGAGATGACAGATTCGAAGCCTATGCAGACACCTATGGATGTCCATGTGTTATTACAGTCGAAAGCAGATTCAAAACAATTTGATGCTACATTATATAGTCAAGCAATTGGTTGCTTGATATATCTATGTAATACACGTTCAAACATTCAATCTGCAGTTTCTCAATTATACAGGTTCATGCACAATCAACTCAAGATTCAGTGGAAATCAATTAAGAGATATTTACAGTTATCAAAAGTTTTGTAGGTTATTAAACCTTATGTCATTTTGACATTAAAGAGGGGATTGTTGGAAGCAATGCTAAAACATGTCCAACAATAGTTACCAGACCCAACATATGATTTATATTTTGTACTTTGACTTCAACAATAGTGTGGGCTCTTGGTTGGTCTAGGACAATCGACATAAAAAGTTAACTATTGGGTGCGAGTTCGAATCCTACGTCCGACAACAAGAAAAGTTCTTTTAAATCTCTTCGCAAAATTCTCAAGAAATAAATCACGGACGGCGCCATTTTTCTTTTCATATAGCAATTGCTAAAAATAGCGAAATTTAGCTTTATTGCTTATTGCTTTTAGCTTTTTTCGATGTAGCTTTTCAAGGGACACACAATCCTATATAAGGTTAGGCCTCACTTGTTAGTATCTTCTCAAGTTCAAGCTTCTAGCTCAATGCAAGGAGGAGATCTTGGAGGTCCTTTTGGAGGGAGAGTTCCTACACTCTGGGAGGAGGTATGCTCTACATCTGGAGACATCTGGAGACATCTGGAGGAGTTCGTGCTAGCATACCATCAGCATCAATTGCTAAGTGACTGCGAGTAACAAGTCTATTTCAGTTCTCACTTGCTAGGTCACTCATTTGTGATTTAGGTTAATCACAATTCGGACTGTTGTAAAACAATTATAAATTGTTCATATTCTCCATATTCTCTCTCTCTCACACACACACACTCTTCATACCTCTTAGGCGCACAATTTCTATCTAGTTCTTATTTCTGCATAGATTCAGATATTGTCAATTTGTATAATATTCACACATTGTAATTTGACATTGGAATATAGATAGTGTAGGTGAGCATTATTGCTTACTGTACACTTGGAAAATCCAATCTATTCTCTCTATCTCTCACTCATCTTCTTTTTTAGTATTAAGGTGTGTATGTTAAGGTTCATCTGTTGGAAGATCTTGTAAACTTGTGAAATATTGTTATTGTGGCCCACCCTACTTCCAGCACAAGTGAAGCCTAGATAAAATTAAAGGGAATATTTGGTACAATGACTCAACAATCTATTGTATCACTTCTTATTTTCTTTTATCAGCTAGAGATGAGGAACTGGAGGAGAAAAGACTTGAAGCTGAAGAAGGTAAAGCAAACACATTTACAATAAAGGCAAAGAAATTCAAGAAGTGCAAATGTTGTGTAAGGACAAATCACAAAGAGGCGAATTGTTATACACTCAATCCAAGCAAGATTTATGGAGGCAAAACACAAAGCGTTTATCAAGTAGCAAATATAGCTACCTCGCATATTCCCTTAGTGTTGGGTTAGGAGTGGATTGTTAGAAAGTGAGCAACTTTCCCCATAGGGAACTCAAATTGCAACAAATTATGAAGATCGGGAAAGCAACAAAGGTAAATGGTCCCATTTTTACTTTGTTACATGATCCAAAAGAGCTATGTGAGAACTATCTAATCATCTATAACACTTGGGTATTTGGTAATATATTGAAAATCAATAGTCAAAGCTTGATGACATATTTTACATAAAAACTAATTTTTAAGTGTGAAAGATGAAAAAAAATTAGGGTTTTCATGAAATCTGTTAAAAATCCCATCCGAATTTACCACGCCTTCTGAGTCTTGAAAAAGATTTTATGCATACCAATCATGCTTATATAAAGACACTTTATGCAGAGCATAGATTATCATCTTGTACATGAGCCCCAAGTGATCTCAAAGCTTGGAGCTACTTTGTAAGTCAACTTGAATATAGTAGAGTTATTTTGGAGCTATTTTTGCTCCTTTCGTCATATTATGAGTGTGTGTGTGTGTGTGTGTGTGTGTGTCTCTCGATTCTATTGTCTCTCTTTCTTTTTCTCTAATTGTGGGCCTAAAAACCAACAGCCACACATCAACTTCAAATTAAAACTACTAGAGTGCTCTCTTGGAGTACTTGGAGGTGGAGTAGAGCTTCTACCATTGAAGGTGTTGATGTGCTTGTAGTATATGCTCATACACTATTGGAAGTCTCACATACTCTTGTGAGAGATTGCTTTACAGGCCTTGATCTGCCTAAACCTCTTCATGAATTATCCCTTATCCTTCACATGCTATCTTTGGTATTCCTAGGTTGTGACTATTTCTTGTGCTATTCTTTTTTGTTAGACTTGGAGCATAGCATCATCTTGTACTTGCATCTTCATAATTGGAGCATGTCTTTTGACCATACTAAATGTATTGTGGGATCTGTCCTCATGTGTGCATATTCTTTTATGTGTGCTATTATTTCTCTATCTGGGCTGATCCCAATAGTAGGGCATGCAGTAAGGTATACCTGTATAAGCGGCTAATTGTGCAGTAGCAAAGTCCGCAGTCATGAGAAGAGTCCTCAATCATGAGAAAGTGATCTAATCTCAATATTGGGACTTCTCTATGCACACTTTTATAATAAGTTAAGCCCATGCATGTCTATCAGCCTGGCCAAATGCTCTCTCAACTATCTTGATGTAGCTATCATAATTTTAGTCTCAATGAATCTCTACATTCATCATCGTACCATTTTCTGGTGCATAGTCCCAGAGTGAGGGTGTCATAAATGTACATGTGAGTAGCCCTCCATACAGTCCCATGATGAATGGTGGTGAACTGTGTAGTGACCGTGTCAAGTGGGAGAATGTGAAAACACTTAAGAGGGTTGGGTTGGGTTTTTTTTTTTTTTTTTTTTTTTTTTTTTTGTTGGGGGGGGGGGGGGGGGGGGAGAGGAGAGATGCAGGTAATGGATGATAACAAGAGACTGTGAAAACACTTAAGAGGGTTATAGAGCCATTGATCCTTCATCACCACACCCTCTTCTAGGCAAAGATTCTTTTTTTGCAATCCTTCACTCTCTACCTGTGCCTTACCAAATGACACTACCACCATATATGAGAACTTAATCTTACTTCTCATTGCTACTGATTGATTCACTCATCATCATACCAGTTGTGAATACAGCCCCTGTCTTGTGTTAAAAAATGAAGGGGCAATTTCATGCCTTGCAAAAGTGACAAGAGAAACGACAAAAATAAAGAAGCATATGCATTCCTTGAGTTTGTAAGACTACTTAACCAATAACACAAGAAAAAACTGGGGAGCTTATCAACAGTAGCTTGACAAATAAAACTCTGATCTTCTGAACATGTCACAATGTCCATGAACCACAAAAGGAAACAGGGTGCAACCATGCGTAGATTTGGCAGTTCATCGGACATGATCTATGCTGCATGCTCGAATTCCTACAGGATTTTTTGTGGATAGCCAAAATAGTGTCGTATCTAATCTTTCATCACCTCTACTAAGCTTCCTTCCAGGACCTTTTAAGGAACCAACCGAGTGGATTATTCTAAGGCGGCTAAGGAATGAAGACTAGTAATTCCATGTGATTTGACACAAGAAAAACATTACACATACAAATGGCAATAAGGTGAAAATATGCCACATCCCTGGTGGAAAAGGTTTCATGCATATGTGGATAATTGGATGGACATATGGATCACCAAATTGATGTAAGGAAAGATAAGCGGCTTCTCATGAGCCATATTCAGCTCTGCTGAAGCATATGGTACCCTCTCAGCTTAGGACAATCAAAGTTAGTAGGCTCTAGGATTTAAGAGCATGCATTTGGTATGAAAACAATGGTCTCTTTCTCCGAGGAGGGCTTGGATCTCTCTTTGGACTCTTAACCGTTCTAGCAGTCTCAGTTGCTTCTGATGAGTCTGCTGCTTGGAGTTCTTGAATGTGAGAGTGACCTGTTGTATCTTCAATGTCCAGAAAACCCACTGTACTCTTTCCAGGATCCCCTTGCATCAAGACCTCAACTGAAACTTCCTTCTTTCTTATGGCAAGTTCATCACCATCTGCTGTTTGCTTGTCATAACTTCTCGGCATTATGTTGATGTCCTCATTTTCCTGTTTATTTATTCAAGATGTGCATTAGCTGATCAGACATCGTGAAGTCCAAAATCATTCAGCCTTCAATGCGAGTCCAGAGAAGTACCTTTCTGGATGGCACTTCCACTGCAAGAGGTGTCTCTGCAGTTACAGATATCTCTGTAGTTCCAAGCTCATCTACAACGTCACTGGGAAGAAGGTCCAACGCATTCATCACTTCCAAAAAGTGAGATGTTTCTGATGAAGGTTTCAAAAGCCACATCAGGCACTTCAAAAGGCTGTACTACTCAAACCCCATAATAATTGTCTTGCCTAATTTCAACATGGAACAACACAAACCACAAGACTTGACTCTCAATGCCTCAGAAATACGCCAAGGGCGGCATTTCTCTTCTTTCTTGAATTTCAAGGCCACTTGTTTGCGTGTTCGACCTGGAAATAGATGTTGTATCATAGAAAAATTGGTTCCAATCTCTCTCAATGCCTGTGAATTTGAAGACGGTAAAAGCAAGAAGATCAATCAACCAGAACATTAATTTACAGGCATGCAAACATACAAAAGACATGACAAATGTAGCCATATAAGCTGACAAACAAATGTAGCTCGTCATTCCACCTACTGAGGCTTAGAGATATCCATCATATTCGTCCCAG
>CM035433.1:76585881-76618381 GCA_020310875.1 Ceratopteris richardii
TATATATATATATATATAGAGAGAGAGAGAGAGAGAGAGAGAGAGATGTGTACATACACATCTTTCACGTGTTATTATCTTCCCACCGCATGAATGTATGTATATGCATGCATGTATGTGTGAGTGCATCTGTAGCAAATATATATGTGTCCATGCTTGTGTGTGTGTGTGTGTGTGTATGTGTGTGTGTGTGTGTGTGCGCGCACGCGTGCACGCGTGCGCACGTGTGGGGGTTTCTTTTTTGTGTGTGTGTGTGTGTGTGTGTGTGTTTTTTTTTGGGGGGAGAGAGAGAGAGAGAGAGAGAGAGAGAGAGAGAGAAACAAGAATACGAAGGAAACTGAATTTACCTTTTTCTCCTTTGCCGCTGCAAGCCGTATTATTTCCTTCATTGTCAACTTCTTTGGATCAAGATCTGGGTCATCAGGATTGATTGTGCATCGTTCAACTGCACCATGAGATCATTCACAAAATACTGAATACACCCGTAAAACTGTTTTGAGAGAAGTCTGTACTATGATATCTTTTATCAGTGTTTAACAATCCAACATTGTTATGAAAGTGACTTTAACTTTTTTCAAGTTCCTTTCAGAAAATGCTTATGATTTTCAAGATTATTTAGAATACCAAAATTGTAGGAGATGGGTGCAAAAATAATAAAAGCTGAAATATTTGCTCTTATTTCATTTATCACAAAATAAAAATCAAACTCAACACAGAAGTACATTTAGCTTCCTGATACTTTCTTATAACAAAAAGTTCCACCCATACCTCTTGTTCTTGTTGATCTTCACTTATTCTTGTGCTCATGACCCTCCCCTTCACATAGACACCCTTTTCCAAGGTATTTGGAGGATGTCAAAACTGATCCAATCCAACAAGAAGTCAACTTCGTTCAACAAGTAGGTGGTTGTAATCTAGTATGATCCACGATGGTCCAAGGGAGAGAGAAAAGTACAAGAGAAGGAAAAGTACAGTAGATACAGATGAACTAACATAGTAAAACTAAAACATGAGATACATCAAAAAAATCCTCTACAAGTTGCTCTTTTCTAATATCCTTCACATCCTAGAGATCAATGAAACTAGTGAAGTGTTTTTGTTGTTCCTACTCTCATTTCTTCGCTTTTTTCTTGTTCTATTTTTCTTTTCCTTCTCCCTTTTTCTGCTCCTTATCCTTCTTTTTGTCTTAGAATGGAATTTAAGAAGGGAAAGAGATAATATGGACAATATAACACATGGAGCTCAATGCCCAATAGCTACTACTAAACACTACTTGGGTGGCTTTTTAAGTGGTGTGCAACTCTCCAATACTAGCTCCCTTATATGGTTGGTTATACTCTATAGAAGTCAAGCTCATGTTTAAGTCCTTCATTTTCTTTGTGTGCAATCTAACTTAAATTTCAAGATTTTGATCTTGTAATCATTTTCCCCATTTTCTTCTTTTATATAATGCATTTGCCACACATGCAAGCTAGTTCAAGAGAGTGGTGATGAAATTTCGCTCCTAAGATGTAGTATTAATAACTCCTTGCATGCTTTGTTCTAACTTATCCATGTTCATACTATGTGGGGAAGGTATTACGGAAGGTGGTGGGAAGATTTATAGTGAGGGATGTGTTGCATTATCATAGAAGTAATGAGGATGGTGGTGGAGGATGGAGAAATGTGTCGTAGAAGTAGAGAATACTAGAGGAATAGTCAACTCCTATGGGAGACCAAAGCATAGAGATAGGTGTTGCCATACTGGATTATCACATTAGACGGTGGAATAGTTACTATATATGGTGTTACAAAGGATGGAGAATGGGAAAAAGATTAGTATGAGTACATGTGAGTAGGAGAATATCAAACACCAATTTGATTAAGTCAAAACAACGGCGGAAGGGGTAGATGATACATGTAATATAGCGGCATGGAAAGGAAATGGATTAGATGAAATAAGTTCTCTACACATGGGTGGTCTTAGAACATAGTTAAACTCTAAAGGAAGCAATCTCATAAGATTTTCCCAATGTCACGGCTCACTTTGAATCTTGCTCGCTTGCATGAAGGACCAATAGGAGAAGACCCCTGAAATAGTAATGATAATCAACCTCATTCATAGTACACCCTCGATGCCATACGATATTATTAGAGCGCAGCTTGCTATGCCACTGATGCTAGTTGAGGCACTCTTTCAAATTGTTTTCTTGCTACACAGATTTAAGGATATGGACAGTGAGTGCATGGTATATAAAGCATTTAAGGCATTATGTGACACTTAGTCTTGCTATGCTCAAGCTTGAGATTGGATGGACGGATATGGATTTTATGCTATCACCTATGTATCAATATGTACTATGCATTATGTAATCTCTATTATGTATATGATATGTACCATGTATGTTAGAAGAAGAATTATAACAAATTGTTTATGTATATGTATGTACTTCACATATTATAACATATATATTCATAAATATGTATAATACTATGAAAAAAAAAAACAAAAAATAATAATAATAATAAAATGAACAAGTAAAAAATTTGATTTTCATATTTCTATTGGATGATTAAAATGTGTCAAACATTTAAAACGCGCTCTACATTTGCGATTTAAACCTTGACCATGGAAGTATGCTCATTATTACATTATACATACCATACACACACACACACATACATATATATATAATGTATACAATATGTATTTCATGAATATTTCTACTTACATACAAAAATAGAGCGCATTATTAGTACAATCATTAAGTATGAAAAATGATTTCAATGCTTGAGTATGAAAATGATTTCATACATATGATAGTACCAATTGTCCATACGACGGGAAAAATATTTCATACCAGTATGGAAAAAACTACATGTGCACACACATACACATACATGTAGAGATGCAAATGCAAATGCACATACACATACACACACACACACACATACACATACACATACACATACACATACACATACACATACACATACACATACACATACACATACACATACACACATACACATACACATACACACATACACACATACACACACACACATACACATACACATACACATACACATACACATACACATACAAAGTAAAAAAAATCATACGATTTTCATTTTTTAAAACTCGTAAAAACCTCAAACGCGATTTACATCTCTAGGAACGATTTTTATTCATAAAAATAAAAATGATGTTTCTTCATAAAAATAAAAATCGTTTTTTTCATAAAAATAAAAAACTTTTTTTTTTAGTTTTCTCTAAACTTTGTTGTATTCTAAACTTACTAAAAATGACTCCTACCTTATATGTATTAGGGTTGTAAATACAACTCAATAGGACCTTCTTCAAGATGAACTTGTATATGATTTTGCAAGTTTAAGGAATTCATACATATGAACATTGGTTGCTCATACATTGATTAATGATCTTCAAGACTCAGATGATGACCAAACACCTCGTGCTTATGGGTGATGAATCATCTCCAAAATTTAGATTTGCTAAGACTTTTAGATATCATGATGAATGACAAAGAACATATCTCTTCAATACAAGAGCCTCATGAAATATCATCATGCAATCACTAGTGGTTACATGGATATCCCCTATTCAAGAAACACAAGCTTCATTGATCGACGTCACCGGCATACATATCCAATGTTTGGGAAAAGTCAACATTTGGATATTCATTGATAAACACCCCATACATACCACATTCTTAGATTGCCATGACCATGAAACCTAAAGATGTCATCTTGGGACACCAATGGTTGTTTGAGCACAAAGCCTCTTTGGATATGACTAACCGCACACTAACAATTCATGCGACCAACAAAACCGTCACATGCTCTCTTGAAGGCATCAATGACAGTGTTACAATTGCAAAAGAGATGGTGAAGGATTCCTTTGCCCTCGAGTCCAGTTGGGGCTCTCGTAATCGAGGAGAGAGAAAAGGGGAGCTGTCACCTGCAAGAAGAGACAGTCGCGCGTCACTATGGGGGGTCTGCTCTGGTTTTTGCCGTGGTTGCTCTTGGATGGAGAGAAAGACACTGGCAGAGATGGAAAATGGGGCATACACAGTGGATCTGAAAGGAAAAGGGGATGTTTTGCTCTGCATGGATTGAACTAATTGGATGGTCATCACTAGCGTTTGGTTTTCTAATGAATGAAATCTATTCTTGAGAAAAAAACTTAGAGAGTCATCAACGATAATTTAAGCGGTCTGGCATCGAAACAGATAGCACAGGGTCATTGGAAAGTAGAGGAAACCGAGTTACTGAGAGGACTATTGCATGTTTTTTTTGGAGGAAAATGGTGTTAGCTTTGCAGAAGGCGACAGAAACATAGATTGTGGGTCTTTGTAGAAGGCTGCTGTTGGAAGTCGAAAGAGATTGAGCGAAACAGTTCGTGAAGATCACCATCAGAAAAGATTGTCGAGGATTGGAGTGAAGCTGACAGAAGGATGAAGGATTAAAAAGTGAATTAGTGAGATACGGTAATTCGATCTTGAGCGCAATGTCTCCTTGATTATGCATAAGTTCAGTGACGAATATCTCCACCCGTAAATGTGAGTTCCCACTCTCATGATTGCGCTTTATATACATAGTTGGAGATCATCTGCTTAACCTAGAGCTTGCATCTAATTGACTGATTGAATTAGCTAGCACTGCTCCTCCAGGTTCAATGTTATCTATGCTCTGGGTTTGTATATGAAACCCGATGTCATTCTAATGAACCACGTTAAAATAATCTGAATAATAAAGATCATGAATGGACACAAATGAAAAGATTTTGGTAGCAATATAATGTGTAAGACAGGTAGCTTGGCGATTCAATTTTACTGATGTGTTCTGTCTATGGACTTGGCTGCGTTTGCATTAACGGAGTCATATGATGTCTGTTATGTAACAGACTTTTGAAGCATATTGAAATTGATGAAAGTATATCTGGAATTGCGCATTGTTTTATGCGTTTGTTTGCATTACGTGAATAAATGATTTAAAGGAAACCCTGTTTTATATGCGTTTATTGACGTGGACTCATGGTCGACCATTTATTCATGTAGGCATGCATGTTAGTCAATGTTGCTTTGGAAGCACAAGTTTTGTAGTGAACAGTCATCTGATTAGAGAAACATTGCATCTTTTGAAACAAGTTCCATAATACTTCAGTCCTGTAAAAACTTATCTACTGCTGCAGCTTTGGGCAGAAATTAAAACTAACACAAATATTGATGTCAGAGTTTGGCATGATTTTTTTTAGATATTTTGTTTGGAACCAGTCCAGAAATTGTGAACTGCATGTGTATTTACAAACAAAGAAAAATGAACTGCATATGTATTTACAAACTGCATGTGAACTGCTTGCTGATGAATTTCTTGAAATTAACTTATAGTTGCCTAAAGGTATAATTCTCTTGTGATAACTTTTATGAGTTAATAGTTTTGGATGAGACAAGTTTTACATCATGTCTGCGAGTGGTTCATGCGCTTGATACCACCAATAAACTTTGTCTTGAAGATACTGGAGCACATCCCAAAGTAAACTCATAGCATTGAATGATCTTCTTTGGTGACCAAAGCTCTATAGATTTTCTTTAAAAGGAATGAGACAATGTTTTCATGTGACTCAGTGAATTGTGATTTCTCTTCATCACATGAAGGAATTGATATATGTCTTTGAAAAATCATAGAGTTATAATCAACGTCTTGCTTCCAAGTGTAGTCCTTTACTAGTTAAGGGTATTTTGTAGCATTCCATGATTTCGTTGATAAGCGCCCTACGTGTGTTAACATAGGAACTTGGACAGTTGAAATGATCCACAAACGGAGCTCTTTGTCGTTGACATAGGTGAACTACACCCTCCTTTCTATGAACCCCGACGACATACCTGGTGAACCCGACGTGAAAGGAGGGGGTGAGTGAGTTATAGAGCCACAAAGATTAGCATAATCAAAATGGAAGATATCCTAGCTCAATTCCTACGCTTTCAAGAAGAAGATAGGCGTCAAAAAGCCATCCAATCACTTCATGAACGTCTAGTCAATCGGTGTGGCTTTTTCAATGGAAAGAATGTCTCAAAGTTTTGCAAAGAATATGAACTGGAGGCCAAATACCTAGGTGTCGGATTAAGTCCGATGACGGAAAAAGAATTATGTGAAAACTTTATCTATGTGTCGGATTACGACGTGCAAGACCAAATAATGCAAATAAATCAAACAACATGGTCTCGATACAAAGCGACACTCCTTAAGCAGTTTATGCTAGAGGATCTTGATAAAGTAACTCGTAGATCTTTCCTGAGGTGGGTTCATATGCCCAAAGACCAACCAATTCTTGAGATCAAAGAAGAGTTTGAGCGACAATATGATGATCTTTCTGAGCAGGATAAGAGGTGCATAAGTCATGAAAGGGTTTCGTTGTTTCTTCGAACAATCCATGTTAATGCCCGAGAAGAACTAATTCCGCTTCTACAAGATATAGACTCGGAATCGGGGCTCATAGAGGATTGGATGCTCGTCCATGAAGCTGTGATGAAATACGTAAAGAAACAACAAACAATTGAGAAATTTCTAAATGATTGGAGAACAGATCTTCAAACAGAGGAAAATTATAACCATGTTCCAAGCATTTTACCAATCGTGGATAATGTTCAAGTCCATGAGGTTGTAGAAACCCCATTTGGGCATGAAGTAGATATGCATGGGCTTGATATCCATAGTGATGATGGGAAAAGTGCGATTGATGTAACCTCAAAGGTTACAAGGTGCCAAGAGCCCCTAGACTTCTTTACAATGATTATATCTTTAGGTGCCATAAGTGGACAAAGCCCGAAGATGGGAGGATCAAAGGAGCAAGTGGAAGCTAATCGAAATCAAACCAAACTAAACCAACATCAAACCAAACAAACAACAAACATAAAACAAAACAAAAACCAACAAAACCCAACAAGAAATCAAGATGAAGCTTCCTCTACTCCGATAAACTCCTCACATCGAATAAAAGATAATCAAACAAATCAAGAAACATATCAAGATGCAAACAAAGAGATAGAGATATCTAGAAGGCTCATAGGTGACCAAATGGAGATAAAAGATGAGATACAAGTAGAGAACCTAATAAATATGTCTGAAGATCGAGCTCGAGATGCATCCTTACATGATGACATCGGGCAAGATGTGGAGTATGATTGGATGTCACTTGATGGTGATGATCCCTTTCTAACACAAGATTCGGATAGAACTTCTGATCTAATGACTGAATTACATGAAAAAACTCCCATGGAACATGATGTTGAATCTAAGGACTTGTCAATAAAAGATCCGATGGGTAAGAAAATGGATATGCAGAAATCCACATTATACATGCATACAGAGATGCAAGAAAATGAACCTACTTATATGAAGGAGGACATGCAAATAATGAGTCCTCTAGAGATTGAAATGTGTGATGACGAAGATGAGTATGATGCTAATCTAGAGGATGTACAAATGATAAGTCCTCTAGGTAGTGATATGTATGGCGATGGTGATAAGCATGATCCTAATCCTACCGATAGTCTAGATCAAGATCAAGATACTGATATTCTTTTGAGCGATGTCACATTGGACAAAGATCCTACACATAAAAAAGAGGATAAGTTGGATGGAGTTCAAAATAATGATATGTATGTAAATGATGCCACATTCCATGAAGAGAGAAATATGAATGAACATGAGGAGGATGAGAAAATACCATTGATCATTCCTCTAAATACTGATATGTATGTTAAAAATAATCATGTTGAGTTGAGTCCACACGTTGAAGAAATTGAGCATAAAGTGGCAGATGAAATGTTTATTGTGACATATGATAAATCTGATGCGTGTATAGCATTGAAGGATATCCAATGTAAAACTATTGAGTCAAACGATTGCAACGATGAAGCTCAAGTTGATTTGGATGCGTATGTTGAGATTCTCATACATGATGAGATTCTTGAGCAAGAATCAGTGATTGAAGAATCAATGCTTGAAGAAGGTGGACTAAGTACATCCTCAGAAGAGAACGAGCAAGAATTGATGGAGATGGATGCAGAATCCTGTGATGACGTTTTGGATAAAGAAATTAAAGATCAAGATTTTCTTGATTATGAGGATATGGATTCCATTCACATTGAGGGAGAAATATTTTGGGAACATAACAAAGACAATGATGAAGAGTTCCTGGAAAGACTAGAACAAGAAGCAGATACCATAATTAATGGGACTCAAGTAGAAAGGAATCATGATAGATTGGAAGATAAAAATGATTATGTAATATCATCTGAGCATGATGCTCACTTCTACTTGATGAAGGAATTGAATGAATCTAATCAATACGTTTATTTCGATGAAGATGATGAACATATTCGAAATGATGCAATTGAAGATATTTCCTCAAATGATCTCAAGCATGAAATGAATCAAAATCCATGCTTGCACGGAATTTTTAAAGATGATTTAAGCATATTAAAAATTAACACTCTATATTCATGTGTGTTTGACTCATCAAGAGTAACCTCACATGAGAGGATCATGAATAAAGGAGACTATGTCCAAACGATTGAAACATGGATGTTTGAATTTTCTAAGAGTTATGTATGCCAGTCGAGCCTACAAGGAATGGACGAGCAAATGAAATGGTCTGTCCACATATCTAATCTTTTTAAAAATGATTCACGGATTGATGCGATCCAAAGGTGGCTTCTTAAGAAGCACAGTTTCTTTGGTGACCATATATCAAGGGAGATGGGTCTAAAGGAAAAAACCCTAATAAATGAGAATTAATAATACCAAAAGGAAATTTGTAAATAAAAATGTATATATCTTGTGTTTTTTGCTTTAATCTTAAGATAGATAGAAGAAACCAAATAAAACTAAAAATGCAAGAAATTAAAGTGGGAACACCTATGATAATGAATGCATGTTGGATGAGTGGTTTGAAGTCAAAATAATTCAAATAGATATTTTAATGTTCAAATGAATGAAGTTTTTTTTTATGTGATTCTTGAATGCGATGCTACTAATTTCTCTTATGCAGTTTTGAGAACAGGTGTTGATATGGAGCTGATCGAAGATCTAGAGTTTCGAGAGATTGTATGGAGGCAACCACTTTCGAGTTGCATGCTTATTTTTTATTGCAAATGGTTTTTGAAGTTCTTTCATGGACTGCATATGTATAAAATGTCATTTTGATGTGATGTTTCTCATGATTTGTTTAGTTTCTATGAGTGCAGGAATGATCAAACGAAGCCAACGGAGATGATGACTAAAGAACAAAGTCGTGAAAATCTTTTCCATTAGCTATCGTGCTTTAACCCTGATCTTTTCTTTGCACCATCCTTGAGATGCATTGCATGCCAAATATGCATGTAAAAATATATAGGAAACACGTCTTTGAAATTCCGTAGAAGCACGTCCATCTGCACAATTAGATAGGTAAATATCATTGAAAAATAATAAAGCAAATTTTGAGTGATAAGAGAGAATAGTTCTGAGTAAGGGAGAGTGATTGCATCTGTAAGAGAGTGGAGTTGTGAGTGATGTGAGCGTTGCTTAGATACCATAAAACCTTGATTTTTTGCATCATTTTTGTTTCCCTTCATGCACCTAACACATGCATAAATGAAATGTAAAGAGCACGAGTAATATTTGGTTTAAAACCCATAGTTGCACGGGTGATTGCACTTGTATTGAATTGTATATCCATGATGAAAATTGAGTGTAAATCCTCAACACCGAATGCCTGATACCTCCCCTATTTGCACCATGCTGTTTTTTATGCACTTAGAGTATGCATATGTAGGGCTCATTACATGGCCGTGCATAGGCACATTTGTTTTAACCCATGCACTTGAATTTTCATAATGATTTGTAGATACCGAGATCGATGGTGGTACATCCGGAGGATGTACAGGTTCAGAGGGGGTGGATGTGGTCACGATTTGAAGCCATTGCTTTCGGCATAAGATGTTTTGAAGAGGTCACACATTCGGGCTGAAGTTCTAGAACTGCTTGCTTCTTACGATTTGGGAGGATACATTCGTGGCATCATACATATGTGGCCAGAAACCTAGATGTCAAGGATCACAATGATTATTAGGGAATTATACCCCACTACGGGTCGTCTTGTTTTTGTTGATATAGCAAGTTTAGCATAGTTCATAGCGGCCAATAATTTACGGGACACATGGAGCAAAGGAGAGGAAATTCAGGCGGCAAAAGATATCAAAGGGTTGCGTGGAGAAGCAGGAACATGTACGCAAAAGGAAACTTGTGCATCTATTTCCCTGTTTTTCTCTTCGGCTGCGCAATTCCAGAAGGTGAGGTGTGAGATGGATACAGAGAACAGATGGACTTATGACATGGAAAAGGGGCTGGAGGGTGGTCGCTAGCGACTGACTCTACGAGGGCACTACAGAGCAAGGAAAGATTTGGGCTGCTACCCTCGAGGAAAGAAGGGAAGAGGGTGGAAGCTAACGAGGGATCAGAAGGTACGTGATCGGAGGCAGAGGTGATAGTTGAGAGGGCCGGTTGGGGCTCTCGTAATCGAGGAGAGAGAAAAGGGGAGCTGTCACCTGCAAGAAGAGACAGTCGCGCGTCACTATGGGGGGTCTGCTCTGGTTTTTGCCGTGGTTGCTCTTGGATGGAGAGAAAGACACTGGCAGAGATGGAAAATGGGGCATACACAGTGGATCTGAAAGGAAAAGGGGATGTTTTGCTCTGCATGGATTGAACTAATTGGATGGTCATCACTAGCGTTTGGTTTTCTAATGAATGAAATCTATTCTTGAGGAAAAAACTTAGAGAGTCATCAACGATAATTTAAGCGGTCTGGCATCGAAACAGATAGCACAGGGTCATTGGAAAGTAGAGGAAACCGAGTTACTGAGAGGACTATTGCGTGTTTTTTTTGGAGGAAAATGGTGTTAGCTTTGCAGAAGGCGACAGAAACATAGATTGTGGGTCTTTGTAGAAGGCTGCTGTTGGAAGTCGAAAGAGATTGAGCGAAACAGTTCGTGAAGATCACCATCAGAAAAGATTGTCGAGGATTGGAGTGAAGCTGACAGAAGGATGAAGGATTAAAAAGTGAATTAGTGAGATACGGTAATTCGATCTTGAGCGCAATGTCTCCTTGATTATGCATAAGTTCAGTGACGAATATCTCCACCCGTAAATGTGAGTTCCCACTCTCATGATTGCGCTTTATATACATAGTTGGAGATCATCTGCTTAACCTAGAGCTTGCATCTAATTGACTGATTGAATTAGCTAGCACTGCTCCTCCAGGTTCAATGTTATCTATGCTCTGGGTTTGTATATGAAACCCGATGTCATTCTAATGAACCACGTTAAAATAATCTGAATAATAAAGATCATGAATGGACACAAATGAAAAGATTTTGGTAGCAATATAATGTGTAAGACAGGTAGCTTGGCGATTCAATTTTACTGATGTGTTCTGTCTATGGACTTGGCTGCGTTTGCATTAACGGAGTCATATGATGTCTGTTATGTAACAGACTTTTGAAGCATATTGAAATTGATGAAAGTATATCTGGAATTGCGCATTGTTTTATGCGTTTGTTTGCATTACGTGAATAAATGATTTAAAGGAAACCCTGTTTTATATGCGTTTATTGACGTGGACTCATGGTCGACCATTTATTCATGTAGGCATGCATGTTAGTCAATGTTGCTTTGGAAGCACAAGTTTTGTAGTGAACAGTCATCTGATTAGAGAAACATTGCATCTTTTGAAACAAGTTCCATAATACTTCAGTCCTGTAAAAACTTATCTACTGCTGCAGCTTTGGGCAGAAATTAAAACTAACACAAATATTGATGTCAGAGTTTGGCATGATTTTTTTTAGATATTTTGTTTGGAACCAGTCCAGAAATTGTGAACTGCATGTGTATTTACAAACAAAGAAAAATGAACTGCATATGTATTTACAAACTGCATGTGAACTGCTTGCTGATGAATTTCTTGAAATTAACTTATAGTTGCCTAAAGGTATAATTCTCTTGTGATAACTTTTATGAGTTAATAGTTTTGGATGAGACAAGTTTTACATCATGTCTGCGAGTGGTTCATGCGCTTGATACCACCAATAAACTTTGTCTTGAAGATACTGGAGCACATCCCAAAGTAAACTCATAGCATTGAATGATCTTCTTTGGTGACCAAAGCTCTATAGATTTTCTTTAAAAGGAATGAGACAATGTTTTCATGTGACTCAGTGAATTGTGATTTCTCTTCATCACATGAAGGAATTGATATATGTCTTTGAAAAATCATAGAGTTATAATCAACGTCTTGCTTCCAAGTGTAGTCCTTTACTAGTTAAGGGTATTTTGTAGCATTCCATGATTTCGTTGATAAGCGCCCTACGTGTGTTAACATAGGAACTTGGACAGTTGAAATGATCCACAAACGGAGCTCTTTGTCGTTGACATAGGTGAACTACACCCTCCTTTCTATGAACCCCGACGACATACCTGGTGAACCCGACGTGAAAGGAGGGGGTGAGTGAGTTATAGAGCCACAAAGATTAGCATAATCAAAATGGAAGATATCCTAGCTCAATTCCTACGCTTTCAAGAAGAAGATAGGCGTCAAAAAGCCATCCAATCACTTCATGAACGTCTAGTCAATCGGTGTGGCTTTTTCAATGGAAAGAATGTCTCAAAGTTTTGCAAAGAATATGAACTGGAGGCCAAATACCTAGGTGTCGGATTAAGTCCGATGACGGAAAAAGAATTATGTGAAAACTTTATCTATGTGTCGGATTACGACGTGCAAGACCAAATAATGCAAATAAATCAAACAACATGGTCTCGATACAAAGCGACACTCCTTAAGCAGTTTATGCTAGAGGATCTTGATAAAGTAACTCGTAGATCTTTCCTGAGGTGGGTTCATATGCCCAAAGACCAACCAATTCTTGAGATCAAAGAAGAGTTTGAGCGACAATATGATGATCTTTCTGAGCAGGATAAGAGGTGCATAAGTCATGAAAGGGTTTCGTTGTTTCTTCGAACAATCCATGTTAATGCCCGAGAAGAACTAATTCCGCTTCTACAAGATATAGACTCGGAATCGGGGCTCATAGAGGATTGGATGCTCGTCCATGAAGCTGTGATGAAATACGTAAAGAAACAACAAACAATTGAGAAATTTCTAAATGATTGGAGAACAGATCTTCAAACAGAGGAAAATTATAACCATGTTCCAAGCATTTTACCAATCGTGGATAATGTTCAAGTCCATGAGGTTGTAGAAACCCCATTTGGGCATGAAGTAGATATGCATGGGCTTGATATCCATAGTGATGATGGGAAAAGTGCGATTGATGTAACCTCAAAGGTTACAAGGTGCCAAGAGCCCCTAGACTTCTTTACAATGATTATATCTTTAGGTGCCATAAGTGGACAAAGCCCGAAGATGGGAGGATCAAAGGAGCAAGTGGAAGCTAATCGAAATCAAACCAAACTAAACCAACATCAAACCAAACAAACAACAAACATAAAACAAAACAAAAACCAACAAAACCCAACAAGAAATCAAGATGAAGCTTCCTCTACTCCGATAAACTCCTCACATCGAATAAAAGATAATCAAACAAATCAAGAAACATATCAAGATGCAAACAAAGAGATAGAGATATCTAGAAGGCTCATAGGTGACCAAATGGAGATAAAAGATGAGATACAAGTAGAGAACCTAATAAATATGTCTGAAGATCGAGCTCGAGATGCATCCTTACATGATGACATCGGGCAAGATGTGGAGTATGATTGGATGTCACTTGATGGTGATGATCCCTTTCTAACACAAGATTCGGATAGAACTTCTGATCTAATGACTGAATTACATGAAAAAACTCCCATGGAACATGATGTTGAATCTAAGGACTTGTCAATAAAAGATCCGATGGGTAAGAAAATGGATATGCAGAAATCCACATTATACATGCATACAGAGATGCAAGAAAATGAACCTACTTATATGAAGGAGGACATGCAAATAATGAGTCCTCTAGAGATTGAAATGTGTGATGACGAAGATGAGTATGATGCTAATCTAGAGGATGTACAAATGATAAGTCCTCTAGGTAGTGATATGTATGGCGATGGTGATAAGCATGATCCTAATCCTACCGATAGTCTAGATCAAGATCAAGATACTGATATTCTTTTGAGCGATGTCACATTGGACAAAGATCCTACACATAAAAAAGAGGATAAGTTGGATGGAGTTCAAAATAATGATATGTATGTAAATGATGCCACATTCCATGAAGAGAGAAATATGAATGAACATGAGGAGGATGAGAAAATACCATTGATCATTCCTCTAAATACTGATATGTATGTTAAAAATAATCATGTTGAGTTGAGTCCACACGTTGAAGAAATTGAGCATAAAGTGGCAGATGAAATGTTTATTGTGACATATGATAAATCTGATGCGTGTATAGCATTGAAGGATATCCAATGTAAAACTATTGAGTCAAACGATTGCAACGATGAAGCTCAAGTTGATTTGGATGCGTATGTTGAGATTCTCATACATGATGAGATTCTTGAGCAAGAATCAGTGATTGAAGAATCAATGCTTGAAGAAGGTGGACTAAGTACATCCTCAGAAGAGAACGAGCAAGAATTGATGGAGATGGATGCAGAATCCTGTGATGACGTTTTGGATAAAGAAATTAAAGATCAAGATTTTCTTGATTATGAGGATATGGATTCCATTCACATTGAGGGAGAAATATTTTGGGAACATAACAAAGACAATGATGAAGAGTTCCTGGAAAGACTAGAACAAGAAGCAGATACCATAATTAATGGGACTCAAGTAGAAAGGAATCATGATAGATTGGAAGATAAAAATGATTATGTAATATCATCTGAGCATGATGCTCACTTCTACTTGATGAAGGAATTGAATGAATCTAATCAATACGTTTATTTCGATGAAGATGATGAACATATTCGAAATGATGCAATTGAAGATATTTCCTCAAATGATCTCAAGCATGAAATGAATCAAAATCCATGCTTGCACGGAATTTTTAAAGATGATTTAAGCATATTAAAAATTAACACTCTATATTCATGTGTGTTTGACTCATCAAGAGTAACCTCACATGAGAGGATCATGAATAAAGGAGACTATGTCCAAACGATTGAAACATGGATGTTTGAATTTTCTAAGAGTTATGTATGCCAGTCGAGCCTACAAGGAATGGACGAGCAAATGAAATGGTCTGTCCACATATCTAATCTTTTTAAAAATGATTCACGGATTGATGCGATCCAAAGGTGGCTTCTTAAGAAGCACAGTTTCTTTGGTGACCATATATCAAGGGAGATGGGTCTAAAGGAAAAAACCCTAATAAATGAGAATTAATAATACCAAAAGGAAATTTGTAAATAAAAATGTATATATCTTGTGTTTTTTGCTTTAATCTTAAGATAGATAGAAGAAACCAAATAAAACTAAAAATGCAAGAAATTAAAGTGGGAACACCTATGATAATGAATGCATGTTGGATGAGTGGTTTGAAGTCAAAATAATTCAAATAGATATTTTAATGTTCAAATGAATGAAGTTTTTTTTTATGTGATTCTTGAATGCGATGCTACTAATTTCTCTTATGCAGTTTTGAGAACAGGTGTTGATATGGAGCTGATCGAAGATCTAGAGTTTCGAGAGATTGTATGGAGGCAACCACTTTCGAGTTGCATGCTTATTTTTTATTGCAAATGGTTTTTGAAGTTCTTTCATGGACTGCATATGTATAAAATGTCATTTTGATGTGATGTTTCTCATGATTTGTTTAGTTTCTATGAGTGCAGGAATGATCAAACGAAGCCAACGGAGATGATGACTAAAGAACAAAGTCGTGAAAATCTTTTCCATTAGCTATCGTGCTTTAACCCTGATCTTTTCTTTGCACCATCCTTGAGATGCATTGCATGCCAAATATGCATGTAAAAATATATAGGAAACACGTCTTTGAAATTCCGTAGAAGCACGTCCATCTGCACAATTAGATAGGTAAATATCATTGAAAAATAATAAAGCAAATTTTGAGTGATAAGAGAGAATAGTTCTGAGTAAGGGAGAGTGATTGCATCTGTAAGAGAGTGGAGTTGTGAGTGATGTGAGCGTTGCTTAGATACCATAAAACCTTGATTTTTTGCATCATTTTTGTTTCCCTTCATGCACCTAACACATGCATAAATGAAATGTAAAGAGCACGAGTAATATTTGGTTTAAAACCCATAGTTGCACGGGTGATTGCACTTGTATTGAATTGTATATCCATGATGAAAATTGAGTGTAAATCCTCAACACCGAATGCCTGATACCTCCCCTATTTGCACCATGCTGTTTTTTATGCACTTAGAGTATGCATATGTAGGGCTCATTACATGGCCGTGCATAGGCACATTTGTTTTAACCCATGCACTTGAATTTTCATAATGATTTGTAGATACCGAGATCGATGGTGGTACATCCGGAGGATGTACAGGTTCAGAGGGGGTGGATGTGGTCACGATTTGAAGCCATTGCTTTCGGCATAAGATGTTTTGAAGAGGTCACACATTCGGGCTGAAGTTCTAGAACTGCTTGCTTCTTACGATTTGGGAGGATACATTCGTGGCATCATACATATGTGGCCAGAAACCTAGATGTCAAGGATCACAATGATTATTAGGGAATTATACCCCACTACGGGTCGTCTTGTTTTTGTTGATATAGCAAGTTTAGCATAGTTCATAGCGGCCAATAATTTACGGGACACATGGAGCAAAGGAGAGGAAATTCAGGCGGCAAAAGATATCAAAGGGTTGCGTGGAGAAGCAGGAACATGTACGCAAAAGGAAACTTGTGCATCTATTTCCCTGTTTTTCTCTTCGGCTGCGCAATTCCAGAAGGTGAGGTGTGAGATGGATACAGAGAACAGATGGACTTATGACATGGAAAAGGGGCTGGAGGGTGGTCGCTAGCGACTGACTCTACGAGGGCACTACAGAGCAAGGAAAGATTTGGGCTGCTACCCTCGAGGAAAGAAGGGAAGAGGGTGGAAGCTAACGAGGGATCAGAAGGTACGTGATCGGAGGCAGAGGTGATAGTTGAGAGGGCCGGTTGGGGCTCTCGTAATCGAGGAGAGAGAAAAGGGGAGCTGTCACCTGCAAGAAGAGACAGTCGCGCGTCACTATGGGGGGTCTGCTCTGGTTTTTGCCGTGGTTGCTCTTGGATGGAGAGAAAGACACTGGCAGAGATGGAAAATGGGGCATACACAGTGGATCTGAAAGGAAAAGGGGATGTTTTGCTCTGCATGGATTGAACTAATTGGATGGTCATCAGTAGCGTTTGGTTTTCTAATGAATGAAATCTATTCTTGAGAAAAAAACTTAGAGAGTCATCAACGATAATTTAAGCGGTCTGGCATTGAAACAGATAGCACAGGGTCATTGGAAAGTAGAGGAAACCGAGTTACTGAGAGGACTATTGCGTGTTTTTTTTGGAGGAAAATGGTGTTAGCTTTGCAGAAGGCGACAGAAACATAGATTGTGGGTCTTTGTAGAAGGCTGCTGTTGGAAGTCGAAAGAGATTGAGCGAAACAGTTCGTGAAGATCACCATCAGAAAAGATTGTCGAGGATTGGAGTGAAGCTGACAGAAGGATGAAGGATTAAAAAGTGAATTAGTGAGATACGGTAATTCGATCTTGAGCGCAATGTCTCCTTGATTATGCATAAGTTCAGTGACGAATATCTCCACCCGTAAATGTGAGTTCCCACTCTCATGATTGCGCTTTATATACATAGTTGGAGATCATCTGCTTAACCTAGAGCTTGCATCTAATTGACTGATTGAATTAGCTAGCACTGCTCCTCCAGGTTCAATGTTATCTATGCTCTGGGTTTGTATATGAAACCCGATGTCATTCTAATGAACCACGTTAAAATAATCTGAATAATAAAGATCATGAATGGACACAAATGAAAAGATTTTGGTAGCAATATAATGTGTAAGACAGGTAGCTTGGCGATTCAATTTTACTGATGTGTTCTGTCTATGGACTTGGCTGCGTTTGCATTAACGGAGTCATATGATGTCTGTTATGTAACAGACTTTTGAAGCATATTGAAATTGATGAAAGTATATCTGGAATTGCGCATTGTTTTATGCGTTTGTTTGCATTACGTGAATAAATGATTTAAAGGAAACCCTGTTTTATATGCGTTTATTGACGTGGACTCATGGTCGACCATTTATTCATGTAGGCATGCATGTTAGTCAATGTTGCTTTGGAAGCACAAGTTTTGTAGTGAACAGTCATCTGATTAGAGAAACATTGCATCTTTTGAAACAAGTTCCATAATACTTCAGTCCTGTAAAAACTTATCTACTGCTGCAGCTTTGGGCAGAAATTAAAACTAACACAAATATTGATGTCAGAGTTTGGCATGATTTTTTTTAGATATTTTGTTTGGAACCAGTCCAGAAATTGTGAACTGCATGTGTATTTACAAACAAAGAAAAATGAACTGCATATGTATTTACAAACTGCATGTGAACTGCTTGCTGATGAATTTCTTGAAATTAACTTATAGTTGCCTAAAGGTATAATTCTCTTGTGATAACTTTTATGAGTTAATAGTTTTGGATGAGACAAGTTTTACATCATGTCTGCGAGTGGTTCATGCGCTTGATACCACCAATAAACTTTGTCTTGAAGATACTGGAGCACATCCCAAAGTAAACTCATAGCATTGAATGATCTTCTTTGGTGACCAAAGCTCTATAGATTTTCTTTAAAAGGAATGAGACAATGTTTTCATGTGACTCAGTGAATTGTGATTTCTCTTCATCACATGAAGGAATTGATATATGTCTTTGAAAAATCATAGAGTTATAATCAACGTCTTGCTTCCAAGTGTAGTCCTTTACTAGTTAAGGGTATTTTGTAGCATTCCATGATTTCGTTGATAAGCGCCCTACGTGTGTTAACATAGGAACTTGGACAGTTGAAATGATCCACAAACGGAGCTCTTTGTCGTTGACATAGGTGAACTACACCCTCCTTTCTATGAACCCCGACGACATACCTGGTGAACCCGACGTGAAAGGAGGGGGTGAGTGAGTTATAGAGCCACAAAGATTAGCATAATCAAAATGGAAGATATCCTAGCTCAATTCCTACGCTTTCAAGAAGAAGATAGGCGTCAAAAAGCCATCCAATCACTTCATGAACGTCTAGTCAATCGGTGTGGCTTTTTCAATGGAAAGAATGTCTCAAAGTTTTGCAAAGAATATGAACTGGAGGCCAAATACCTAGGTGTCGGATTAAGTCCGATGACGGAAAAAGAATTATGTGAAAACTTTATCTATGTGTCGGATTACGACGTGCAAGACCAAATAATGCAAATAAATCAAACAACATGGTCTCGATACAAAGCGACACTCCTTAAGCAGTTTATGCTAGAGGATCTTGATAAAGTAACTCGTAGATCTTTCCTGAGGTGGGTTCATATGCCCAAAGACCAACCAATTCTTGAGATCAAAGAAGAGTTTGAGCGACAATATGATGATCTTTCTGAGCAGGATAAGAGGTGCATAAGTCATGAAAGGGTTTCGTTGTTTCTTCGAACAATCCATGTTAATGCCCGAGAAGAACTAATTCCGCTTCTACAAGATATAGACTCGGAATCGGGGCTCATAGAGGATTGGATGCTCGTCCATGAAGCTGTGATGAAATACGTAAAGAAACAACAAACAATTGAGAAATTTCTAAATGATTGGAGAACAGATCTTCAAACAGAGGAAAATTATAACCATGTTCCAAGCATTTTACCAATCGTGGATAATGTTCAAGTCCATGAGGTTGTAGAAACCCCATTTGGGCATGAAGTAGATATGCATGGGCTTGATATCCATAGTGATGATGGGAAAAGTGCGATTGATGTAACCTCAAAGGTTACAAGGTGCCAAGAGCCCCTAGACTTCTTTACAATGATTATATCTTTAGGTGCCATAAGTGGACAAAGCCCGAAGATGGGAGGATCAAAGGAGCAAGTGGAAGCTAATCGAAATCAAACCAAACTAAACCAACATCAAACCAAACAAACAACAAACATAAAACAAAACAAAAACCAACAAAACCCAACAAGAAATCAAGATGAAGCTTCCTCTACTCCGATAAACTCCTCACATCGAATAAAAGATAATCAAACAAATCAAGAAACATATCAAGATGCAAACAAAGAGATAGAGATATCTAGAAGGCTCATAGGTGACCAAATGGAGATAAAAGATGAGATACAAGTAGAGAACCTAATAAATATGTCTGAAGATCGAGCTCGAGATGCATCCTTACATGATGACATCGGGCAAGATGTGGAGTATGATTGGATGTCACTTGATGGTGATGATCCCTTTCTAACACAAGATTCGGATAGAACTTCTGATCTAATGACTGAATTACATGAAAAAACTCCCATGGAACATGATGTTGAATCTAAGGACTTGTCAATAAAAGATCCGATGGGTAAGAAAATGGATATGCAGAAATCCACATTATACATGCATACAGAGATGCAAGAAAATGAACCTACTTATATGAAGGAGGACATGCAAATAATGAGTCCTCTAGAGATTGAAATGTGTGATGACGAAGATGAGTATGATGCTAATCTAGAGGATGTACAAATGATAAGTCCTCTAGATAGTGATATGTATGGCGATGGTGATAAGCATGATCCTAATCCTACCGATAGTCTAGATCAAGATCAAGATACTGATATTCTTTTGAGCGATGTCACATTGGACAAAGATCCTACACATAAAAAAGAGGATAAGTTGGATGGAGTTCAAAATAATGATATGTATGTAAATGATGCCACATTCCATGAAGAGAGAAATATGAATGAACATGAGGAGGATGAGAAAATACCATTGATCATTCCTCTAAATACTGATATGTATGTTAAAAATAATCATGTTGAGTTGAGTCCACACGTTGAAGAAATTGAGCATAAAGTGGAAGATGAAATGTTTATTGTGACATATGATAAATCTGATGCGTGTATAGCATTGAAGGATATCCAATGTAAAACTATTGAGTCAAACGATTGCAACGATGAAGCTCAAGTTGATTTGGATGCGTATGTTGAGATTCTCATACATGATGAGATTCTTGAGCAAGAATCAGTGATTGAAGAATCAATGCTTGAAGAAGGTGGACTAAGTACATCCTCAGAAGAGAACGAGCAAGAATTGATGGAGATGGATGCAGAATCCTGTGATGACGTTTTGGATAAAGAAATTAAAGATCAAGATTTTCTTGATTATGAGGATATGGATTCCATTCACATTGAGGGAGAAATATTTTGGGAACATAACAAAGACAATGATGAAGAGTTCCTGAAAAGACTAGAACAAGAAGCAGATACCATAATTAATGGGACTCAAGTAGAAAGGAATCATGATAGATTGGAAGATAAAAATGATTATGTAATATCATCTGAGCATGATGCTCACTTCTACTTGATGAAGGAATTGAATGAATCTAATCAATACGTTTATTTCGATGAAGATGATGAACATATTCGAAATGATGCAATTGAAGATATTTCCTCAAATGATCTCAAGCATGAAATGAATCAAAATCCATGCTTGCACGGAATTTTTAAAGATGATTTAAGCATATTAAAAATTAACACTCTATATTCATGTGTGTTTGACTCATCAAGAGTAACCTCACATGAGAGGATCATGAATAAAGGAGACTATGTCCAAACGATTGAAACATGGATGTTTGAATTTTCTAAGAGTTATGTATGCCAGTCGAGCCTACAAGGAATGGACGAGCAAATGAAATGGTCTATCCACATATCTAATCTTTTTAAAAATGATTCACGGATTGATGCGATCCAAAGGTGGCTTCTTAAGAAGCACAGTTTCTTTGGTGACCATATATCAAGGGAGATGGGTCTAAAGGAAAAAACCCTAATAAATGAGAATTAATAATACCAAAAGGAAATTTGTAAATAAAAATGTATATATCTTGTGTTTTTTGCTTTAATCTTAAGATAGATAGAAGAAACCAAATAAAACTAAAAATGCAAGAAATTAAAGTGGGAACACCTATGATAATGAATGCATGTTGGATGAGTGGTTTGAAGTCAAAATAATTCAAATAGATATTTTAATGTTCAAATGAATGAAGTTTTTTTTTATGTGATTCTTGAATGCGATGCTACTAATTTCTCTTATGCAGTTTTGAGAACAGGTGTTGATATGGAGCTGATCGAAGATCTAGAGTTTCGAGAGATTGTATGGAGGCAACCACTTTCGAGTTGCATGCTTATTTTTTATTGCAAATGGTTTTTGAAGTTCTTTCATGGACTGCATATGTATAAAATGTCATTTTGATGTGATGTTTCTCATGATTTGTTTAGTTTCTATGAGTGCAGGAATGATCAAACGAAGCCAACGGAGATGATGACTAAAGAACAAAGTCGTGAAAATCTTTTCCATTAGCTATCGTGCTTTAACCCTGATCTTTTCTTTGCACCATCCTTGAGATGCATTGCATGCCAAATATGCATGTAAAAATATATAGGAAACACGTCTTTGAAATTCCGTAGAAGCACGTCCATCTGCACAATTAGATAGGTAAATATCATTGAAAAATAATAAAGCAAATTTTGAGTGATAAGAGAGAATAGTTCTGAGTAAGGGAGAGTGATTGCATCTGTAAGAGAGTGGAGTTGTGAGTGATGTGAGCGTTGCTTAGATACCATAAAACCTTGATTTTTTGCATCATTTTTGTTTCCCTTCATGCACCTAACACATGCATAAATGAAATGTAAAGAGCACGAGTAATATTTGGTTTAAAACCCATAGTTGCACGGGTGATTGCACTTGTATTGAATTGTATATCCATGATGAAAATTGAGTGTAAATCCTCAACACCGAATGCCTGATACCTCCCCTATTTGCACCATGCTGTTTTTTATGCACTTAGAGTATGCATATGTAGGGCTCATTACATGGCCGTGCATAGGCACATTTGTTTTAACCCATGCACTTGAATTTTCATAATGATTTGTAGATACCGAGATCGATGGTGGTACATCCGGAGGATGTACAGGTTCAGAGGGGGTGGATGTGGTCACGATTTGAAGCCATTGCTTTCGGCATAAGATGTTTTGAAGAGGTCACACATTCGGGCTGAAGTTCTAGAACTGCTTGCTTCTTACGATTTGGGAGGATACATTCGTGGCATCATACATATGTGGCCAGAAACCTAGATGTCAAGGATCACAATGATTATTAGGGAATTATACCCCACTACGGGTCGTCTTGTTTTTGTTGATATAGCAAGTTTAGCATAGTTCATAGCGGCCAATAATTTACGGGACACATGGAGCAAAGGAGAGGAAATTCAGGCGGCAAAAGATATCAAAGGGTTGCGTGGAGAAGCAGGAACATGTACGCAAAAGGAAACTTGTGCATCTATTTCCCTGTTTTTCTCTTCGGCTGCGCAATTCCAGAAGGTGAGGTGTGAGATGGATACAGAGAACAGATGGACTTATGACATGGAAAAGGGGCTGGAGGGTGGTCGCTAGCGACTGACTCTACGAGGGCACTACAGAGCAAGGAAAGATTTGGGCTGCTACCCTCGAGGAAAGAAGGGAAGAGGGTGGAAGCTAACGAGGGATCAGAAGGTACGTGATCGGAGGCAGAGGTGATAGTTGAGAGGGCCGGTTGGGGCTCTCGTAATCGAGGAGAGAGAAAAGGGGAGCTGTCACCTGCAAGAAGAGACAGTCGCGCGTCACTATGGGGGGTCTGCTCTGGTTTTTGCCGTGGTTGCTCTTGGATGGAGAGAAAGACACTGGCAGAGATGGAAAATGGGGCATACACAGTGGATCTGAAAGGAAAAGGGGATGTTTTGCTCTGCATGGATTGAACTAATTGGATGGTCATCACTAGCGTTTGGTTTTCTAATGAATGAAATCTATTCTTGAGAAAAAAACTTAGAGAGTCATCAACGATAATTTAAGCGGTCTGGCATCGAAACAGATAGCACAGGGTCATTGGAAAGTAGAGGAAACCGAGTTACTGAGAGGACTATTGCGTGTTTTTTTTGGAGGAAAATGGTGTTAGCTTTGCAGAAGGCGACAGAAACATAGATTGTGGGTCTTTGTAGAAGGCTGCTGTTGGAAGTCGAAAGAGATTGAGCGAAACAGTTCGTGAAGATCACCATCAGAAAAGATTGTCGAGGATTGGAGTGAAGCTGACAGAAGGATGAAGGATTAAAAAGTGAATTAGTGAGATACGGTAATTCGATCTTGAGCGCAATGTCTCCTTGATTATGCATAAGTTCAGTGACGAATATCTCCACCCGTAAATGTGAGTTCCCACTCTCATGATTGCGCTTTATATACATAGTTGGAGATCATCTGCTTAACCTAGAGCTTGCATCTAATTGACTGATTGAATTAGCTAGCACTGCTCCTCCAGGTTCAATGTTATCTATGCTCTGGGTTTGTATATGAAACCCGATGTCATTCTAATGAACCACGTTAAAATAATCTGAATAATAAAGATCATGAATGGACACAAATGAAAAGATTTTGGTAGCAATATAATGTGTAAGACAGGTAGCTTGGCGATTCAATTTTACTGATGTGTTCTGTCTATGGACTTGGCTGCGTTTGCATTAACGGAGTCATATGATGTCTGTTATGTAACAGACTTTTGAAGCATATTGAAATTGATGAAAGTATATCTGGAATTGCGCATTGTTTTATGCGTTTGTTTGCATTACGTGAATAAATGATTTAAAGGAAACCCTGTTTTATATGCGTTTATTGACGTGGACTCATGGTCGACCATTTATTCATGTAGGCATGCATGTTAGTCAATGTTGCTTTGGAAGCACAAGTTTTGTAGTGAACAGTCATCTGATTAGAGAAACATTGCATCTTTTGAAACAAGTTCCATAATACTTCAGTCCTGTAAAAACTTATCTACTGCTGCAGCTTTGGGCAGAAATTAAAACTAACACAAATATTGATGTCAGAGTTTGGCATGATTTTTTTTAGATATTTTGTTTGGAACCAGTCCAGAAATTGTGAACTGCATGTGTATTTACAAACAAAGAAAAATGAACTGCATATGTATTTACAAACTGCATGTGAACTGCTTGCTGATGAATTTCTTGAAATTAACTTATAGTTGCCTAAAGGTATAATTCTCTTGTGATAACTTTTATGAGTTAATAGTTTTGGATGAGACAAGTTTTACATCATGTCTGCGAGTGGTTCATGCGCTTGATACCACCAATAAACTTTGTCTTGAAGATACTGGAGCACATCCCAAAGTAAACTCATAGCATTGAATGATCTTCTTTGGTGACCAAAGCTCTATAGATTTTCTTTAAAAGGAATGAGACAATGTTTTCATGTGACTCAGTGAATTGTGATTTCTCTTCATCACATGAAGGAATTGATATATGTCTTTGAAAAATCATAGAGTTATAATCAACGTCTTGCTTCCAAGCGTAGTCCTTTACTAGTTAAGGGTATTTTGTAGCATTCCATGATTTCGTTGATAAGCGCCCTACGTGTGTTAACATAGGAACTTGGACAGTTGAAATGATCCACAAACGGAGCTCTTTGTCGTTGACATAGGTGAACTACACCCTCCTTTCTATGAACCCCGACGACAACGTTACGATTATATTTGGAGCATGGCTCCTTAAATTTCTCTCATGTGCAGCCTTCTCTTTGCTTTGTCTCTATTTCCTCCTTGTTTTAATATTAATTGTGGGCCTAAAAATAAACAATTGTTATTAGGGTAGGAAAACATAGAGTACCTTGAGAATTTGGCCACATGTAGGAAGATTAAATCTTCATGGAAGGTTCAAATCAAATTCAACCACATTTAGAAGTGGCCATTAAGTCATCAACCTCTATGAAGAAGCTGAATACTCTTTTGAAGGGTTTCACTCCAAAGAAGGGTGATATTGAAGAGGAGCAACGCATATTTCAGCTATTATAGGCAGCAATACAACTATGGGCAACCTATCTACAAAAAAAGGTGCAGAAAATTCTAGCTTATTGCTACAAGTTTATGTCAATTTGGGGACGGGGACGGGGACGGGGACGGGGACGGGGACGGGGACGGGGACGGGGACGGGGACGGGGACGGGGACGGGGACGGGGACGGGGACGGGGACGGGGACGGGGACGGGGACGGGGACGGGGACGGGGACGGGGACGGGGACGGGGACGGGGACGGGGACGGGGACGGGGACGGGGACGGGGACGGGGACGGGGACGGGGACGGGGACGGGGACGGGGACGGGGACGGGGACGGGGACGGGGACGGGGACGGGGACGGGGACGGGGACGGGGACGGGGACGGGGACGGGGACGGGGACGGGGACGGGGACGGGGACGGGGACGGGGACGGGGACGGGGACGGGGACGGGGACGGGGACGGGGACGGGGACGGGGACGGGGACGGGGACGGGGACGGGGACGGGGACGGGGACGGGGACGGGGACGGGGACGGGGACGGGGACGGGGACGGGGACGGGGACGGGGACGGGGACGGGGACGGGGACGGGGACGGGGACGGGGACGGGGACGGGGACGGGGACGGGGACGGGGACGGGGACGGGGACGGGGACGGGGACGGGGACGGGGACGGGGACGGGGACGGGGACGGGGACGGGGACGGGGACGGGGACGGGGACGGGGACGGGGACGGGGACGGGGACGGGGACGGGGACGGGGACGGGGACGGGGACGGGGACGGGGACGGGGACGGGGACGGGGACGGGGACGGGGACGGGGACGGGGACGGGGACGGGGACGGGGACGGGGACGGGGACGGGGACGGGGACGGGGACGGGGACGGGGACGGGGACGGGGACGGGGACGGGGACGGGGACGGGGACGGGGACGGGGACGGGGACGGGGACGGGGACGGGGACGGGGACGGGGACGGGGACGGGGACGGGGACGGGGACGGGGACGGGGACGGGGACGGGGACGGGGACGGGACGGGGACGGGGACGGGGACGGGGACGGGGACGGGGACGGGGACGGGGACGGGGACGGGGACGGGGACGGGGACGGGGACGGGGACGGGGACGGGGACGGGGACGGGGACGGGGACGGGGACGGGGACGGGGACGGGGACGGGGACGGGGACGGGGACGGGACGGGGACGGGGACGGGGACGGGGACGGGGACGGGGACGGGGACGGGGACGGGGACGGGGACGGGGACGGGGACGGGACGGGGACGGGACGGGACGGGGACGGGGACGGGGACGGGGACGGGGACGGGGACGGGGACGGGGACGGGGACGGGGACGGGGACGGGGACGGGGACGGGGACGGGGACGGGGACGGGGACGGGGACGGGGACGGGGACGGGGACGGGGACGGGGACGGGGACGGGGACGGGGACGGGGACGGGGACGGGACGGGACGGGGACGACCGGGGGACGGGGACGGGGACGGGGTACGTGGACGGGGACGGGGCGGGGACGGGGACGGGGACGGGGACGGGGACGGGGACGGGGAACGGGGACGGGGACGGTGTCACAGCCTGTTTTCTATCCAGCCCTTTTCAGTGCTTGGGGGGTATGCCCTGTGGCGCCAAAATTGTGCGCAACTATGAGGGGTACTAGTACTCCTCATACCAAGCTCTCATTGCCTTCTTCAACACGAGTTGCTAATCGAATATAAACGTGTTCTGGCAATCTTCTTGGTGTCCCTTTCGTTGGTTTACGTTTTTCGTGGGTTTGAACGTCTCAAGTGGTATCAGAGCAACGACCCTAGGGGAAGCCTTTGGACGGGCGGACTGTCACACCAGTGCTGGCAGCGCCATCTAACGTCCCGGGCCCATCCGTGGGAAGTTCTTTGACGTCGCAAGAGGTCTTTTGACCCTCCCCTTCCCCCCCTCAAGCAAGGCACCCCCTTGCCCCCCCCCCCCCCCCCCCCCCGCAAACAAGGCACCCACTTGCCCCCCCCCCCCCCTTCCCCCCTGCAAGCAAGGCACCCCCTTGCCCCCCCCCCCCCCCCTGCAAGAAAGGCACCCCGCCCCCCGCCGTCGTCGTCGCTTCCGCGCGCTCTACTGTCGCCTCCGCGCTATTCGCCAAGCCTCGCCGTTCTTTCCGTCAACCGGTGGACCACCCCCTTGTTCCAGTTAGGTGCCCGCGTGCCCTAGCCCCCCTTCATCTTCAGGACCCTATCCCTCCCAAGTTGCCGCCGGTTGGCTCCACGCCACCATGGCCAGCGAACACGACGTTGGCACGGCCGGTCTAACTTCGGGGACGGAACGCGCCAAGAATGTGACTGAACGGCGCCGACGTCACAAGGCCCAACGGGCTGCCCTAGAAGAAGAACTCAACCGTTTGCTCTTGGTGAATGCCGAGCTACACGAACGCCTCCAGGAGGCCGAGCTCAACGCCGAGATCCACACCCAACCCGAATCCGACCCAGCTCACCCGAATCCCGGGCCTGTCCACGACCGCATTGATAGGCTCGAAGACACCCTCTCTAGACTAACTTCCCTAGTAGAAGCCCACCTCTTAGCCAAGGACCAACCTCAACCCCAACCACAACCGCAGTCAAGCACCCAACCGGTACCCCAACCCACCCCGACCCATACGTCCCAACAACCACCAACTCCTTTAAACCCAACTCCGATTACTCAAATGCAACCGGTGGACATCGACGACCCCGACTCCTTCGGCTTCTACAAACCGAACCCCCCCGACAAGTACCGAGGCGGCCGAAGCTCCATTGCCGTCAACCGATGGATCGAAGGTATGGAAAGCTACCTCCAGATGCTCCGGGTTGGCCGCAACCATTGGACGCGCATCGCCGGCCAATTCTTACAGGACGAAGCCTCAGCATGGTATATGGTGGAACATAAGAAGCAAGCCTGGCCCTCATGGGATCATTTCACAGCGGCCATCGTCGACTACTTTGTACCTCGCAACGAAGCGTTCCAAGCACGTGACGAATGGCGCAACCTCCGTCAAGACAAATTCATTGGACCTTATGTATCACAATATCGCAGGCTCATGCTTCGCATCAACGACATGGCGGAAATTGATCGCCTACACGGCTTCCTTTACGGGTGCTCCCCGTACTACCGCAAAGAAGTGGAGAAGCAAGACCCCCAAACCTGGGAGGACGCAGTCCGCATCGCAGAACGGCTCAATGACGCTTACTCCAACCGGCTGGCTCGTTCGACCGACGGAAGCCAAGCTACCCGCAAAGACGCAACCTCTAACAAGGAGCAAACCTCCACATACCGAAGATCAACCGAGCAACAACGTGGTCAAGGTTTCAAAGCCCTCCCGGCCCCAGCAGACAACCGGTCAGGATCCCCTAACCGAAGCAACCAAACGCGGCGCGACCCCCGTCCGGTGTGCAAATATTGCCAAGGCAGTCACCCCACTGAGAAATGCTGGCGGAAACGACCCGACACTAGAGTGCAAGCAACGAAGACCGAAGAGGCATCCACCTCCGGCCCGAAAATCACCGAGATTCACAGCGACGAATCAGACGACTCCTCCCCCCGCGGACCGTCCACATCAAAGGGCAAGGCTCAGTGCCATTCAGTTGCATTACCCATCATACACCAAGTGTTCATTATGGGAGAAGTCACAGGCGAACGCATGCCGGTGATGCTGGACACGGGTGCAACCCACAACTTCATGACTCCGCAGTGTGCTCAACGCCTTGGACTCAAGATCAGTAAACGGCTCCGCATGTCGGTGGTCTTTGCTCAGGGAGAGGCCAGTCATGTGCGTTACGCCGACGGTGTCCCGGTCATGTTAGGCCAATGGTTTGGTCACCTGAACTTCCTGATTATACCGATGGAAACATTCGAAGTCATCCTTGGCCTCGAGTTTATGGATAAACACATGATCTCCTTTTTCGGCAAAGGGGTAGACAAAGTCCTTCTCGATCAGAATGGGCAGGCCATCGTCGTCGACTGCAATCGTGTCCAGGCTCCCCGTACGGACGAACCTTCTGACAATGAACCAAGGGAATCTAAGCAGAAACATACTAGCAAAGAGAAAGCACAAGCTCGAACGTCAATCTCCACACACACGCCATCACCATTATCACACAAGCAATTTCGACGAGCAGTCTATCAAGGCGGAATCGCACACTTATGTGTTCTCAGACCGGTCGCAGAGGAGACGGGACCACGGCCGATCGCCGTCTCAAAGATTGGACACCCAAGTTTCCAGATGCTAATGGAAGAATTTTCAGATGTTCTCACGGATACCCTCCCACCCGGTCTTCCCCCCTTACGTAATGTCCAGCATCGGATCGACACGCTCCCGGATCACCCGCCACCATCGCGAGCGCCATACAGGATGAATGAGGCCGACCTTCAGGAGCTGAAGCGGCAGTTACAGGAACTTGAAGTGCAAGGATACATCCGACCAAGTAGCTCCCCATATGGAGCCCCGGTCCTATTTGTGAAAAAGAAAGACGGCTCCTTACGCCTATGCATCGACTACCGAGCACTCAATAAAGGCACAATCAAGAGCAAGTATCCCGTACCCGTGATGGAGGAACTTTTAGATCGCCTGGGCAAGGCACGATACTTCACGCGCATAGATCTCCGATCCGGGTATCATCAAATCAGGGTGGCACAGGAACACATCGAGAAAACGGCCTTCCGCACACGTTACGGCAGCTATGAGTGGCTCGTCATGCCATTCGGGCTGACAGGGGCACCGGCCACCTTCTGTCGAGAGATGAACGACGGCTTCCGGGATATGCTTGACCTCTTCCTCATCATCTACATCGATGACCTGCTGATTTACAGCCGAACATTAGAGGAACATTATGAACACGTGCGGGCGGTCTTGTTACGACTACGACAACGTCGGCTTTTCGCCAAGCCAAGCAAGTGCGAGTTCTGCATGAAGAAGGTGGAATTCTTGGGGTTCATCGTTTCCGAACAGGGCCTCCACGCCGACCCCCAGAAAGTAGACGCAGTACTCAAATGGGCACCCCCGAAGACCGTCAAAGAGGTGCGAGAATTCATCGGCTTTTGCCAATTTCTCCGCCGGTTCATCCAAGGTTTTAGCAAGATCGCGGCCCCGCTCTTGGAGTTGGTCAAAGAAAAGGAGCCATTCAAATGGGGAGCAGACGAAGAAGAAGCCTTCGAAGCATTAAAGGTGGCTATGTGCAATGCCCCGGTTCTCAAACTTCCAGAGTTCGACAAACCGTTTGAAGTTCACACAGACGCATCAGGCTCAGCCATCGGCGGCGTCCTCTTACAAGACGGACAACCCATCGCATACGAGTCGCATAAACTCACCGGCCCCGAGCTCAGATGGAGCACACACGAGCAAGAAATGTTAGCTGTTATCCACTGCCTACGCAAGTGGCGGCACTACATTATCGACAAGCACACAACGGTCTTCACGGACAACATCTCCTTGAAGTACTTTACATCTCAACCCAAGCTAAGTCCAAAACAAGCAAGATGGCAGGATTTTCTTGCCGAGTTTGATATCGAGATCATTCATAAGCCGGGCAAACAGAATGTAATGCCAGATGCACTTAGTCGAAGACCCGAGCTCCAGGCGATGTCCACCGTATCCTCAGATTTGAGAGGCAGAATTCAACGAGCGCAAGCACAGGATGCCCAAGTTCAAGAAATACTTCAGGAGATGCAAATGGCTCAAGCCTCGCAGCGCTACACATTACAAGACGGCATTCTCCACCGCAAAGGCAAAATTTATGTACCGAACGACGTAGAGCTACGCAAAGAGCTACTGTGGGAGGCACATGATTGCAAAGTGGCCGGCCATGGAGGTCAAAATCGCAGCTACGAGACGCTCCATAAACACTTTTATTGGCCCCGCATGAAGGCACAAGTACAAGAATATGTAGAAACCTGCCCAACATGTCAGTTAGTCCGTCAAGATCGAGTGAAGCCTGCCGGCCTTCTGCAACCACTCCCAATTCCCAACCGGCCGTGGGACATGATTAGCATGGACTTCATCACCGAACTCCCACCATCTTTGGGCTTCAACACCATCTTTGTTGTGGTGGACTACTTCACCAAACAAGCACACTTTATTCCGGCTAAGCCCCCGCTCACCGCCAAGGCCGTGGCTCAACTGTTCTTCACTCACATCGTGAAGTATCACGGGTTGCCCCTCGCCATAGTGTCAGACCGCGACGGCCGTTTCCTAAGTCGGCTATGGACCGAGCTTTTCCGCCTCTTGGGGACGCAACTTAGGTTCTCCTCATCATATCACCCACAAACAGATGGGCAAACCGAACGGGTTAACCAGACGATCGAAGATTACATCCGAAACTATGTCAGAACGGACCAAAAGGATTGGGCGAGGCACTTAGACATTCTGGAGTTTCACTACAATGCTTCCGT